>BQNB010026894.1:0-53637 GCA_026074375.1 Tanacetum coccineum | reverse complement strand
AATATACTACCCATGATTTAGAACTTGGTGCAGTGGTGTTTGCTTTAAAATTTTGGAGACACTAATTGTATGGAACCAAGTGCACTGTGTTTACCGACCACAAATATCTACAACACATTTTTGACCAAAAGGAGTTGAATATGAGGCAACGTTGTTGGTTAGGGTTGCTCAGTGATTACGATTGTGAGATTCGTTATCACCCGGGGAAAGCAAATGTTGTGGCTGATGCTTTGAGCAGGAAAGAGCGAAGTAAACCATTAATAGTGTGAGCCTTAGTTATGACTATTGGCTTGGATCTTCCCAAATAAATCTTGAATGCTCAGACCGAGGCACAGAAACTTGAAAATCTCAAGAACGAAGACGTAAGAGGTATGATCAGGAAGGATCTACCAAAGGAAAGGTTAGAACCCCGTGCGAACGGAACCCTATGCTTAAATAGTAGGAGTTGGTTGCCATGTTATGGAGATTTAAAGACCGTGATCATGCACGCGTCCCACAAATCAAAATACTATGTCCATCCAGGTTCGGACAAAATGTATCAAGACATGAAAAAGCTATATTGGTGGCCCAATATGAAGGCCGACATCGCCACCTATGTTAGCAAATGCCTGACGTGTGCCAAGGTCAAAGCTGAACATCAAAGACCATCGGGATTGTTGGTACAACCCAAGATACCTGAATGGAAGTGGGACAATATCACCATGGATTTTGTCACCAAGCTTCTTAAGTCACCACAAGGTCATGACACTATTTGGGTGATTGTAGACCGACTCACTAAATCTGCAATATTTACGCCAATGAGAGAAACTGACTCTATGGAGAAGCTGGCAAGGTTGTACATAAAGGAGGTAGTTGTGAGACATGGGATACCTGTCTCAATCATCTGTGACCGTGACCCTAGGTTCGCATCACGTTTTTGGAGATCACTTCAAAAGGCTTTGGGTACAAGTTTGGATATGAGCACTGCGTACCATCCAGAAACCGATGGACAAAGTGAGAGAACCATTCAAACCCTTGAGGATATGCTACGTGCTTGCATGATCGACTTTGGAAAGGGTTGGATAAATCATTTGCCATTAGTCGAGTTTTCATACAACAACAATTATCATGCTAGCATCAAGGCAGCACCATTCGAGGCACTTTACGGTCGAAGTGTCGTTCACCTGTTTGTTGGGCCGAAGTTGGAGAAGCTCAACTCACCGGTTCGGATTTAATTTAAGAAACGACTGAGAAAATCATCCAGATCAAGCAAAGGATTCAAGCCGCTCGTGACCGACAAAAGAGTTACGCCGACTTAAAGCGTAAGCCGATGGAATTCCAAGTTGGGGATAGAGTTATACTCAAGGTTTCACCTTGGAAAGGGGTCGTATGTTTTGGCAAACGGGGGAAGTTAAACCCTTGATATGTTAGACCTTTCAAAGTGTTGGAAAAGATTAGATCCGTTGCTTACAAGCTTGAACTCCCTCAAAAATTGAGCAGGGTTCACAATACATTTCATGTGTCCAACTTGAAGAAATGTTATTCCGATGAACCATTAGCTGTTCCATTAGAAGGACTACATATTGATGATAAACTCCAATTTGTGGAAGAGCCCGTTGAAATTATGGAACGGGAAATCAAACGATTAAAGCAAAGCCGTATACCACTCGTTAAGGTTCGCTGGAACTCTAAGAGAGGTCCTGAGTTCACTTGGGAACGGGAAGATTCCTTCAAAAATAAATACCCACACCTCTTCACAAATCGAGTATCTTCATCCACTACAACGTCTTAAGCCTTGAGGACAAGGCTCATCTAACCGGGGGAGACTATAACACCCCGTGTTTTACAGGTCATATTACGACTCCGTACTTTCGTCATTTTAAAATTTCTTTTACTATTTACTCTAGACTTTATCTAAATCCGCATAGTTAGCCATTTAAATAACATTAGTTATATCGCGTGAGCTCAAAAATTCAACGTTTGATAGAAAGCGTCAAATACACTCATTAAGGCTTTACCTAAGTCCGTCATACTCGTTAGTTAATATATTCACGTGGCAAGAAAATGATAAAATCACGTTCGTTTTTAATCTAGGTAAAAACCCTTTTAAATAATCCAAACCAAAAACCTTAACTTCTATACTTTAGGGAAAACAAATACAAACTAGATAAAAACTCATATGATTCCTAAAGATTAGCACATACTCAGTTAGGATTAAAAAAAAATCCCTACAATCTAGCAAAACAACCGTGCCTTCCCATATTTAAATCCTCACATACGACTAGGAAAAAGGAGAGCATGAACCCATTACACAATAACTCTATTAACCCATGTATAAAAGCCCGTAGTTTCTTTTTGCACAACCCATGCACACACGTGATTTACCTAGCTGCTACCTTTCTTTTTCCTCCCCAAGAAATCAACAGTATGCACCTTTTTATTCCTGTACAAATATGCTTACCCAATATGTAGTTACATACTCATGTGAGCATTCAATTGACTAGTCTTCATACCCTCTTATTCAATTATAAGAAGAACATTAGCTGAGTTAGGATTATCACAAACTCACAGCAACTCAAAAATCGCAACTTTCATATACATCTTCCTCTTGTTCCCTGAATTCGCATTCAACACTCACAAGACTCACACCACAATTCTTTTTTTTCCACAAACTCTAAATCCTCACTCTTCAACTGTGGGTTGCCTGTTTGGTTCGAAGTCTCAGCAAGCAAGAAGGAGTAGCAAGTTAGTGCTAGGGCTAGATTAGGGTTTTCGGTTGGTTCAAGTTTAGACCACATCTTTCTCCAAGATCGTTGTAAGTCCTATGTTTGTGTTAATTACCATTCATCTATATGCATTCTTGCTGCCTAGGTTTAATGTGCTTGAGAAATATTTTTTTTTTTGCTACCTTCTGATACATTTCGAATAAACTAGTAAAACCTCATAAAATGTGTAAACGACTAATGAAACATGGACTATTGATCATACGAGGGTAGTAAGTTTGGAAGGCTAGCCATTTTGTAACTTGGAAATGTTATTGGATAAAAAGAAAGAGTGCCTACTGAAGCTAGTATAAAGCACGGCCCACACCAACAACTTTGAGTGCACCATTCGACCTTTAGGCGTAAACATAGAGTCTGACCTTGTGTGTTACGTAATAAGGACCTAGGATACTTTGGTTTGCCCTCGGAATCACCAAATTTCGTCAAGTAAATAAAAAGATATAAGGACCCAAAGTTAGTACTGCTACCATGCAGTTAATACTGTTGGCAAGCAGTTAGTACTGCCGAATGCGAGTTCGACCCCCCTACTCTAGCCTCATTTTTGACCCTCTTAACGACCTCCGCCCCCAAAACTTATAAAAGATAAGTTGTAATAGGCCTAGCCTAGTTTTCAAATGTGCTTTTATTTTGTTTTAACGTTAAGTAACGAATCCACAAACTGATTCCAAAGTCTGGACACCCAAACATTAGCGGTTGAAATAACCCAATTATATTCTAAGTCTGGAAAGCAGTGTTACGACCCGCACATGTTTAGCATTATTTTTAACTACTTAAACGACGTCTTTAGCCGAAACTTATTTAATGAAAGTTATAGATTTCCCAGTGGAGATTTCAAATGTACTTTTACTTTTTAAGATCGTCAAGTAACGAAGACAGAAAATAACTACAAAACTCTACTACACCCTATGTTAAGACTTAGTAATTTATAGTTTAATTCAAAAAGGAAGACGTTAATGTTTCGTCCAATTATTTAATGCACTTAGGGACCAAACCAAGGACGGACCCAAACTAATAATTTAAAGTATGTACAGCCTAGTTTCTTAAATGCCCGAAGTCATAAATTATATACTTGAGGTTTGACCACGTTGACCCGATAAAGTCGACTATTTTAAAATGAGGAATTGTTTTCAAATGTCATTTAATTCAATTATAACTCAAGCACACTAGGGACAAGATTGCAAGTATTTATATTATTATTTTCCGTTTAGTGAATATGTATTATTTATTCATAGGTTGCGGATAAAGTCTTTTGCATCGTTTTTCGTGCCACTGCTTTGCTTCTACGTTATCAATACTTACTGTGAGTTCATAGCCCCACTTTTACTCATTTTGGATAAATGTTTTATATCTTTTGGGGTGAGAAACATGCTTTGTTTTACAAATTGGACGTAAGTGTACATTTTATCATGATTACGTGTTTGCCTAAGTAGCGATAACCCTTTGAGCCCATTATCATGAACTGTCAATTATTTTGTGTGAGCGCGAATGTTATAAATAGATCTATTGGGGTTGACATCCCCATCCGGGTGAGTAGCTCTCACTGGTGTCACAGAGTGAACCAACGGATGTATATCATGTCGGATTCGGATGTTGCGGGTTAGAACATCATCACGGGCAATGTGGCAATATTTATATTGCATTCATACATGTCGAGCTTCGGTGTCATGAGCTTAGGGAAACGTAATCACCTTTGTGATATTTGCATATGTTGCATTATCATACACTTGAAAATCTTACGGTCCTACATTTCATTTACATAAACCTATGAATTCACCAACTTTATGTTGACGTTTTAAGCATGTTTTTCTCAGGTCAATGATGCACGAGGTGCACAAGAGACATTGGGATAGTCTTTTGGGTGTCATGCATAAAGATTTGGAGTCATTATATTTCGGGACGATTGTTATGATCTAGAATCTTTACGTCAAATGTTGAACTATTTAAGCCTTCGTGCTTTGTATCAAACAATTTCAATAAATCCAATGTATCGTATTTTAAACGACTCTTTTTGAGGTCGTTCTCATATCTTGTGCTATTGATCTGTAATGTAACGCTCCCGGATACACATTATTCCGCTGCGACCCAATTTGGGGGTGCTACAGGTTATGTGCTAGGACTTATGTGTGTTTATAGAGCTTATGTGCTAGGACTTATATGAAAGGCATTGAAGTAAAGCAACTTTATTGTGTTACGAGATGAAAAATGCTATAAATGCATTATTCAATGATTTATGGTTGACAATTTTTAACAGACGTTTATTGAACAAGTTTTCTATATGAATACATGCTTTGATTATAAAAAATAATATAATTAGTATGTATAAGAGTAAATTACACCGTTCGTCCCTGTGATTTAGGCCAAATCCCTAATCTCGTCTCTATTTCTTTTTTTTGCATGAATCGTCCCTATCTCGAAACTATGTAACACCGTTCTTCCCTATATCTCAAGAGATAGGGACGAATGGTGTTACACCAAAAACATGAGATAGGGACGAACGGTGTTACATAGTTTCAGGGACGATTCATGCAACAAAAAAAAATAGGGACGAGATTAGGGATTTAGCATAAACCATAAGGACGAACGGTGTAATTTACTCTATAGATAAAATACATTCTGATGAAGAATAAGTATAAGTTTTCAAGTCATTAATTACGTCATTAGCACTAATGGATAATCTTTTTTTATTCGGATTATATTAATTAGGACCAGTTAATCATTGTTGCCTAGACTAAACAAGAGTTGGTTTTTACTACTGGATTCATATGAGGTTTATTTAAAATATAACATGTGGTTGCGAACTGACAATCAATGACTGGCACGTGGATAAAACTGTTGATTATATTTAGAGTAAAGGGTGTAACGGCGAGAGCACCTCGCCGTGGCTGAGGTGGCAGCTCGCTGTGGCTCGCGGGCACGCTGTCCAGCCCACACCCACCCCTCCCCCACTCATTCGAGTCTCCTTTCGCCATAAAAACGACTCAAAATGAACGTTGGAAAAAAATGTGGCCCCACTTCTAAAACTATCCGTCGGAACACTTTTATTTCATTTTAAACAAACACAAATACATTCAACTTTACTATTCTTTATACCTTACAATAAAAAAAAAAATTTCTTCGATCCCAAATGTCGGGTTTCTAATCTCAACTTCTCGCAGCTCCTTGGCACAACTAACTCAAACATTCGTCATCCTCGAACCCGTCGACGACTTTCTTCACAAAAACTATATCGGAAGCTCCTCCCATTCCCATCCGGCAATTCCCTATGACTTCACAATACTTTCCCCAAATGACACGAACAAATATCTACTTTCTACAACAACAAGGTTTAAAAAGCGAACTAAACAATAATTTCCAAACCCTAATTGAACCGAAAACACAATTCAAAGTACACAACTCAACCACCACCTAAAAGAAACCCGTCGAAAAGAAAACGAATGGCAAAAAAATCATCCATCCCCGCGGTTGAATTTTCCGCGGAGAAGACAACATCGAAGACGGAAGAAGATTTTGTTGATGACGACGACAGCTCAGACTAAATCTTTTTATTTCCGTGCATTGGACACGTGACGAGGAGATAGTTATTGTGTGAGGTTTGGGTCGCGTTTCCGATGAACAATGAATATCGGGAATGACCGAAACGAAGAATGATTTTGTGGGCAGATTCATGGACGATTTCAACAAAAGTACCAATGGCGTTTCTCGTCAAGATATGATAACGGGGAAATGGAATCGGATGCACCGATTGTCAAAAGTTCACGCTATTTAACAATGGAATAACTCGTAAAGCGGGTGAAAATGACGGTGTGTTTTGGACAGATGCGAAGGCGATTATTGGCTTGTAATAAGGGGAAAAAAATTTGGCTTACGAACACTGGTGGAGGGTGCTCAAAAAACACCCAAATGGGACGCAGCGGATCCACTTTGACTCGGAGGATCACACGAAAATATTCGGTCCTGATGCTCGGCCTCGACCACCGGGGTAAATCGAGAACCGCCAGACAGACAAATTCAGAAACAACTGAGACAGCGCGGTTAGTGGTTCGGGGTTCTATGAAGGTCGTTTTAAACGAGGAATTTACGTCTAGAAGATCCACAGCGGTAAATCGGAGTCGAGGCAAAGAAAAGTTAATGAACAGATCGGTAACGGAGCTTAACAAGTTGCAGTTCTCACGATTGTGCGACTCTTTGCTGAACCAAGAAGACAATTATCAAAAAACAATACAAGCACATATAATGGCGAATATCAGTTATTTACCCTCCCCCCCTCCCGTAGTTTATTTTTATTTTCGTATTGTTATTTTTATTTTCGTATTGTTTTTTTTATTTTCGTATTGTATTTTTATTTTCCGTATTTGTAATTTTTATTTTATGAAATGAATTTTAATTTGTATGAAAAATGGAAAAGAAACTAAAATTGTGAGTAGATGAGGCCCAAATGAAGAGGAGAGAGAAATGTTATGAGTGAATGGGTGTTTTTGTGTGTTGTGTTGAAATGAGGTGGCGCTGAGGTGGCAGCAGTGGGGCCCAAATGAAGAGGTAAAACCTCTTCACTACACCCTTTACTCTTAGGTCATCCACAATGGGGTGAGGTGACATGGTTCAATGAGCTGGTTTATACGTCAACTCATCACTTAATTGCATTGTGGGGCTAGTGAGTATAATATGAGTTTCTTTTTTTACGGGTTTTGCTAAACTCTGCCCATTGGGCATGGTTGAATGTATTTAAAAAGGAATGTTACAATTAATTCAAGTGAAAATCATGTTCAAATATAGTAATTTACAAGTTAATTTAATGTGTATTTAATGCATTTTCTGATTAATTAGGAAAGTTTGTGTTTATTAAATGGACCTTAACCTCTACCCAGCAGGTAGAGATTAGTAAAATCTTTTTTTTACACCATATTTGTACTCTAATTGTGGGGCCTCCTATCTCATGCTTAAAGAAATTCATGCCAATTCTCTTTTCATGAAACATAAATGAAGGGTGTAGTAGGTTTAATGGGTTGTGAAAAATTTATAGTATACATATATGCATTGTATTATACTCAAAATAGTTGAATGCATTAGTGACGCTTTTATTTACATAAAACAGAAAAATTAGATAAAGGAATTTGGGACTATGGCTGGGCAAACCCTTCATGTCTATAAGAAAAAGGTGTCCATCTGCTGTGAGCTTTAGGTGGATCGTGGCACGGTTGGTAACTCCATGTTTGATTTGGAGCCAGGGACCTTTTAGTAAAGCCTTTTTTTACTTTCTTTGCTCCCATTCTTCATGAATGAGCTAGGTTGGTTGTGTATGATTTTATATATGTGATGAACTGATGATTTAAGAGGTTCCGGGGTCAAAAGCTACCTTGATTGCCACCGACTATGTCGCAATCCCTAATCCCTTAGCAGGAAGCTCTAAAGTACACTCCCTTTTCTAGTGAAAATAAACAAAAAGTTATATCAGCTATAATTCATACCCTGCTTAGATCCAAGTGTTATATTAGTAAACCTATGTAGATTGTCATAATTTCTGCCATGTAGTATACCATGCATATGTGTTCTTAACAAGAAAAAGTCAGTTACAAGAAAGTATATATACCTTCATAGCATGCGCCGTTTGCAATAAAGGGGCGATTAACTGGACAATCAACATGCCACAAAAAGAAACGATGGTTGTCTAAGAGATATTCTCCTGTTGTTAAGCGAAAAGCAGAGAGATCTCGACCAATGATGTGATGCCATGACTTGAAATAACTCAAAGGATCTTCTTCCTCAATTTTTCCATCATCATACACAAGACTAATCCCACACTCTCTTATGCTAACATTAGAGCTCACATCCCCCTCTAAAATGCTGATAGCAATCTCGTCACCATCTGCCATCTCATTCTTCCCAAACATCCAATGGCTTAACCATATGAGACATTCTTCATCTACTTTGACCCAGTGAGTATAAGGTTTGTATATCCAGGTGCGGCCCTTTGTTTTATTACTAACTATGACAGTTAGCAAATTAACACCACCATCTGGATCTCGACCCGTCTGCAGATGGCAGAAATTGAATCCTCTAAGCGTGTTAGGAGAAGATGGCACAACGAATTCTTTTGTTGACCCTGTGAATCTGTCCTCAATCCAGTTGGGAATCCTTTTTCCACCATAACATGTGCTGAATATTCCAAACTCGTAAAACAACTGCCAAATAAAGGTAAATTAGCTTGAATCGTACTAACTTAACTAATTAAATAGATATGTAGGCAGATAGAACAAACCTGGACTTGTGTTTTTTCTTTTCTTCTTAGATCATGCCAAGTCCCAACCTTCTGATCCTTTATAAAACTTAAATCATTCCAACCCAATCTACACAATACCACTTCTTCAACCTCTGCTATATATTGCATTTTGACAATGCCTTCAATTTCAATCGATGAATGTGCGAATAAATATATAGTGAGTGCTATAATGAGAGACGACATTCCTGGATAATATGCAATTTCCTTTAGCAACTCCCATCGGTTAAATTTCAAATTTCTTAGTGCACAGGTAGTGTCTTTAATTGACTTCAACATATCACATTCTTCCAAACTGAGCAGCTCAATCCTGCGAAGGCTTCTCACACAATTGGGCAAGGAAAGAATCGGCTTACCATCTAAATCTAACTTGTCCATCACGGGTAAGCTGGTGAATGCCATAGGAAAGGGTTCATTGCAGCATTCATTCTGCACAAGGCATGAGCTTGCTAAAGAATTTGCAAAAGACCTTATATACCTTGGTAGAGCCTCCAATGTAACAGAGGAAGAGACTTGTGAGCATTTACGATTCATGTTAGCATTGAGCAGTTTTACGATTCGCTTATCCCTCATACTAAAAGGAAACTCGCCAAGATTACAACCATCTAGTGAGAGTGCTTCGAGTTTCTTTAACATGAACACAGTACTTGGAAGCTTTTTAAGCATACTGCAATAACTTAAATCAATAAATACAATTCCATCACAGTGACCAATTGATTCACAAATCTCAGTCAAACTTTTGCAATTTGCGAGTATTAACTTCTCAAGTGCAGGGAGTTTGTGAAAGCCATAGATACTACAAAGCTGATAACAGAAACTTAGGTTGAGAATCTTCAGGGATCGAAGAAACGATTTGCCTTTTGAACTTTGTGCAGTCAACTGTTTAACACGTTCAAAAAATTAGAGAATATGGAAGAATAACTAAAGTATATGATACAAATTTCTTACCCTTTTACTTTCCTGAGGACTTTCTATGTTACTATATTTGCACATGTCAAAACATTTGATATTACTATAAGACATGTCAAGGACAACCACATTCTCCATTGGTAAGTCTGAAGGTAAATATGTTAAATGGAACCCATGCATGCACAACCATCTTAACTTTTTCGGGAATTTTTGATAAGATCCATTGAATTGAACGTGATTCAATTGTAGGAGCATTAGATTATCCATCTTACATAACGCATCAGTTTCCAACTCAACCGATTCATCTGTCTTAAGCATTCGTGAGTCAAGTACGATGCCTTTAAGATGTCTTAATTTGTCCTAAGAAAAAAAAAGGAAATTGAATATCAAGAAGTTAAAAAGTGTATAGTGTATAAACTCTATAACATAGATAATACATGCATTGTATTATCTATGTTAAACGTTTACCCGTTTAACATAGATAATACAATGCATGTATAATAATGGGCAAGCTTGATCATAGCATCTTACCATATTTTGCTGCAAAACATCTAATGACTCCTCAGGACACCATAATCGACTACGCTTCCATGGTTTGTCATGTGATTCTTGGCGTATTACAGCTCTCCCCATATCCTGAAGCAATTGATGCATCATTAACTCATTCCTTGGTCCAATCTTGATAAGGAATTTATCAGTGAGATTCTTGATCCCATTTCGTAAGCGGATACCACATGCCTTTAATATTGTTTCAGCAAAACCTCTATCTTTTCCAGCAAAAAAAGAAGCAATGTGTTTAAACAACTCCTTATCATTCTGGGATCGTAAAGAGTCAAAGCTCTTTCGCAATACCTTTTCTATATGATGATCCATTTCTTGGCTTAGCGATTCTATGTATTCGTTCCATTGATCTATATCTCGTTTATGCAAATACCTGCCCATCACTTTAAGAGCCCCTGGGTGCCCTTCAGAATACTTCACAAGCTTTTCACACACCTCTTCAAAATGTTGCACGACACCATTGCGCTTGAATGCATGCGTACATAATATCTGCAGTGATGATGCCTCATCTAAGCCTTCAAGTACGTGCACCGTATGCTTGGGTTGAGCAATCTGCTTGGGCAGTACAAAATTCACTGTCAAAGATGCATCTTTGGTTGTTATTATGATTTTGCTTCCTGGATGAAAACCTTTGTTTCCAAGTAAATAATACAACTGGTCGAGACTCTCAACATCATCAAGAACTAGTAACACCTTTTTACCTTGTAGTGCATTCTCAATCTTAGAGGTGTATTCAGCAATATGATCAACTTGAATCGAACTTGATTTTGAAATATTAGAAAAAAGTTGTGCTTGTAAATCAAGCATTTTTTCAGATTGTTGTGAGCATTTCCTATTGATGTCAACAATAAAGCTGCTTCTCTGGAATAAAAGACAGTGCAGGTTGTAGATATATTGAGCCAAAGATGTCTTCCCAATTCCACCCATGCCCAAAATAGTGAGAATATCAGCAGTATGAGTGGATCCATCGTTCAACCATGAACTGATGTAGTCTATGTGATCCTCCATCCCGGTAAGGTCTGGTTGGTTTTTTTTTAAGGTAACATGTAACATATGGTGTACGTCCGCAATAACTTTATCGATAACTACCGCCTCTGGCCTGCAAGTTTACTTCAGTGAGGAATAGAGAAAAAACAATCTGGAATCTAAATAAAGGAAATCTGATTTTAAATGATGCTATATACTAAAGGAGAATCTTGATTTTGAATTTTCACTAACACTTATTAATATTATCCCATATAAATCATTTCATAGTAAAAACACAATCATCTCGTATTTTATTTTTCCAATTATACCCTGCAACTGAAATTACCCATATGCAATATCTCATTCCATTATATATGATCTACTACTTTATTAGGTGATTATACCCAAATGCAATAATTGATCGTCCTAACAATTAGATTTAGGATAGAAAAATTTTCATCGCGATACATGAAAATCATTGAAATATATCATAAACATATAAGTGAAGTTTTTATACAAGTGTACTTTAAAGAAAAAGATTGTAATTCACAGCTGCGTTGTTTATTATGGTGTGTGTCACATTATGAGCAAGAAATTACTTACCGGCCGGCTGTAGTCTCCCCTTTTAGCTTAGAAACTTTGGCAAGTACATTCCTCCATGTCTCTATCTTGCCAGCCAATTCCCTCTTTACGTCGACATTTGTCTCTGCCTCCATCCTGTGTACATGTGTTGCCATTGCCTCCCCGAAGGTGCTTTCTTGCTTCTTCATATCGCCTGGCTCAATGTTAAGAAATATGGGGAATAGCATATGGTTGGAGGTAGTAAATTGCTCGTAGATCAATGCGAGTTCATCAAGGCACCACGTTGAAGAAGCATAATTCTCAGACAAGACAATAACAGAAGCTCTAGATGCTTTGATCCCATTCACCAATTCTTCCTTCAACGGTCTCCCAAACTCAATCTCTTCATCATCATAAAATGTTTCGATATTGACTTCCTTGAGGCTCTTGTGAAGATGAGATGTGAAGTCGAGACGAGTGTCTTTACCTCTAAAACTCAAAAATACATCATACTTGGGAGAACTAGTTGTTGATGAAGATCCTTGTGCAAATTCATGGGGTACAGGCATAATGAATTTCAAGAAGGTTTGATCAGTTGATTTGAAAAGTGATGAATAGGATGTTTTCAATTTTCTATATCAACTAACATGAAACCTTCATCATAGTGTAGATTTTTAAGTCAACGACTACTTTTTTTATAAGGATACAGGTACTTTGATAAACCCTACTTCAAGCGTGTGCAAGCTCCTTAAGAATATAAAGAGAAGAGTAGACAATTTATTTGACAAACTTCATTAATTAATTTTCATTAATGAAACAAAATCTTAAATACTAGTTATGTGATAACTCACATACTCATGAAACTTGGTTACTATTGGGTGACGTATTCCCATTATTTTTATAAAAGTTATACATAAACGCAACTTTAATCCCTTAACTTTAAAACTCACGTATTTCATCTATGCGGTTGGCACATTTAGCGTGTTGGTCCTTTGACCAAATGCACGCTAATTTTCTCCTGTTATTTCCCTAAGATACAGGTTACCTGTGATAGTGGCAGCTTCGAAATATAAATTCTGGGTAACTTCTGTCCAAATTTTCAGCTTCTTATCAATCTCCGCATTTATTTGATCGTTTGAGCACCGTTTCTTACTACTTTTTCTTCCAGATATGCTCAGAAATGAAAAGTAAGAAATCTGGGTAGACAAAAATGTTAAAAATTGTCTTGGTGGCAAGTGTGCATACAATATGTACTATTTTAGACTTTTGGACTAATTGATCCTTTCACACTCTAACAACTAATCCGATGCCACCACATTAACAACCCATCTACTCGTATTTTAATTCAACATCAAGTTCAAATAAGAAACATGAATATATTATTTTAAAATACGTTTAAAGATTCTCCAATGTAATGTACGAAACGAGGTATTAGGCGGTCGTGCGTTGATGCGGTTTCTAATATCCGTTAATTAATAATTATAAAAATCTAATAATTTTGATTTGATATTATTGTCAATCTAGAAAATATAAGACAAAAATTAAACTACCAAATGAACTTTTAGTAAAGACAACACTTGAATTTTGATGTGTCCGAATGGAACGTCAGATTTTACATTTATAAAACCGATACTACCTGAAATATTCTTACGTCAGATTTTACATTTAAAACACCGTGATCATAAACAATCATATTCTCGATACCTAAACCATAAAAGTCGATTTTCAGAGGAGAAAAAGAGCAGAAGAGGTCGAGCAACGCGATTAATTCCATAGGAGACAACGTGTAATTTCTTATACTCTTGTAATCATTCAGTTTTTTGTATCATTCGTTAACTCGGTTAGTTTACCTTGGCTAAGTCATTACATTTGTATTAATTATGACGTTTGAAGGCTAATACCTTTGGGTATTAGCCATTATTATGAAGATCTTAATGTTTGGTTTGTTTATCTCGATTTTTAATTTATCATTGATTGCTTGTTTATGTTTATCAATTTATATTTGTTTACGTGCTTTTGTATGCGACCTTTCATTCAACTGGATCTAGTGATACAGACTAAGTAATCTAGATGCTATGATAGCTCTCCATATAGTGATTTATACATCTAGACCAATAGGATCACAATTAACGACCTATCTTTGCCCTTTGATTGTGAGCTTAGTTGGACCACAAGGTGACATTGGTATCAACGAGTACGTTCTCGATTAATTGGTAAAGACTTGGTTAGTGAACTACTAGTGTATGAATTGTAATTAAGCAATAAGTGGGTAAAGTCTTTATGAACTAGGGTTTAACAAGATCACCATTGCTTTAATCCTTAAGATAGATTATAATTAGCAAATAAGGATGCTTTATACGGATGCGTTTAATTGTGACAGAATTCTACGTGTCTAGGTCTTAGGAAGAAGTAACGCCTAAGTCTTAAGAATGATATGCCGCCTCGAGATAAGTAATCATTGCACTAATAAACAAACTAACGTTCTGATTGGATTAATAATGGTTAATACAGTTTTCTTATATTTGGCTAGACCACTATTTTATCTTCTGTTAATTTGCTTGCGTGTGTTTTAGTGTCTTGAATTGATTTTAGTCACCACCAAACCCGTGTCAGTCTCTCAGGCTGAAAACCCCCTTATCCATTAGATTTAGGATTAACATAGGTTTAGCATAGGTTTAGCATAGATTATACTAACTTAGATTAGAAAAACCAAAGTATTAATAAATTGAAAATGATTCTCGCTCTTAGTGATCGACACCCTACTTACCATAAAACTCCCACCGACCGGGTACACTGCCCGTTAAAGTGTTGTTTTTGGTTAAGTAGGCAAAATATAAATTTAAAACTTGAATAATAAAATTAACAACCACACAACGACACATCAAGTTTTTAGGGCCGTTGCCGGGGAGTGAAAATAATCTTGATTTTTATTTGATATTTTGGTTTTTAGCATTAGATTAGATCTAACCTTTAGGATTAGTGTAATTTAGATTAGTGTATAATTCTGTATATTTTGTATATTTGTGTGTTTAATTGTTTGCGTATTTAATTGTTTTCATAATACACTGTTCTGGTCGATAAACCGATACGGCGTATCCACTTCCATTGGATACGACGTATCCAGCTTTCTATCCAATACCTCGTATTCCCTCAACAGATTAATACGGCGCATTCACTTCTATTGAATGCGGCGTATCGATCATCTGAAATAGAAGCTGAATTTTCGTGTTTGATTTCGTGCTTAATTTTTTTTATTCTTTCTTCAGAACAAATCTTGTTGATATTTTCACCTTTGTAATAGATTGTGCATATCAGAGCTAGTTGATTGAAGAAGAGATGGCAGACAAAGAAGCAAAATCAACAACGAGAAAAATCATGACTAATGACCAAGCAAATTACTATTTAGGGATTACAAGCATTACGGTTAATGGAAAGAACGCCTATGAGCTGAAAGGAAAATTCCTTGATGATTTGCACAAAAATGCCTTTAGTGGTACTAATAGGGAAGACGCGGTCAAGCATATCGAATACTTTCTAAAAATTATTGACCCAATTGATTTACCGAATGTGAATCAGGATAAACTTAGAGTTGTTGTTTTCCCAATCTCATTGGTTGGAGATGCATGAAGATGGTTTGACGGAATTAAAGGATCAATTACTAGTTGGGTTGATTTGACTGGAATTTTTTTTAGAAAATACTACCCGCCTTCCCGCACTGGCGGAATTAACAACCCCATAATTAAGTGGGGCCCCACTAATCCCAAGTTCGAAAATTGGTTGACCTCAAAGTTTGTGAGCTACAAGACAATGAATATATTTACTAAAGGAGCTTTGTAGGACTACTGGAAATTAGGAAGTGACGAAATTATGCCATAGAATGATGAAACGTCCAATCTTGAGGAAACTGATCACGACGATGAACAAGAAATCGGTGAAATCTTTAGAATTGAAACAAACCTGTTTGATTATGAAACATCACTGTGCGAAGAATTCAAAGAGTTTAATTACCTACTCAAGATAGATCCTGATCTCCTTACTAAAGACATTAAAGGATTCAAGACTTATGAAGAATTTAAGGACGATTGGATTTACAAATGGAACAATGATGTGTCATGGGTACACGAAAAACCATGGACGAATTATGGAGCATGGAATGAACCCACACCAGTTACACATTGTTGCAAACCTTTCAATTATAAAACTGGATGTTCAGAGTGGCCTACCTGTGCCTGGAGAGAAGATGGATACTGTAATTGAGGGAACTTGCCTGGAGCTTACATAATTGGAAACTCACTTCATTATCAGGATTATGAATGGTACGAAGCCTTGGAGGACGGAGAGCTGAAAGAAGAAGCTTTAAGAAATAAAGCTATCATGGAAGGAACTATAGACGATGACAATGAGTCAAGTTATGAACGACGGATTTGATGGAACGTGTATGATGATATAAACCATGATCATGAATATGAGATGGATCATGAAGTTGATGAAAGATAAGAGATATGCAGTAATGAAACTCATGAGCTACCAGTTTGCAATATAAGAAGATTTAAGATGATCAAGTATTCGTTCAGAGATGACGAAGAGTATGTTGTTGTTAAAGAAGACAAATATGATGATTTGATGAGTACAAGCAAAGATGCATGCTGAGCATACCAAGAAATCTTTTGCATGATGGACGAAGGATGGATGGTAACTAGAGACACGTAGAAGAGAAGAAGGAATGAAAAAGTCTAACTTAAAGATTAGCTGAAACAAAAGTGCTTCCCGGGAGACAACCCGGATTGTTATTTATTTTTATCGAGTATGTCTTTCCATACATCAATATGGCGTATCCGCTCCATACCATACGGCGTATTGATTGTCTGGACGTTATCAGTCCTTTATTTTTATGCACTTTAAAACATTATTGTCAGTTCTGTCAATACAGCGTATTCATGCACATGATACGGCGTATTCAACAGACTGGCCCGTATTTAGTATTTAGTTTAGTTTAAATTAACCGTAGGTACCAAGATAGGAATGCATGTTTTTCCTATATTTTGCATAGGACCTCGCTGCAAAGAAATCGACAAAGTTGGTGAAGTATCAATCATCTGGAATTCTATGTGTGATTGTAGTCATGCTGGAATACAGACGCATTTACAACACACATCCTTGCTCATAAATTCAACATGAAGAATCTACCGAGCAAACTATCAGGGGAGTTTCTCATTCTAATTCTTTAAATTCTAATTTTTAATGTTTTATCTATACCATGACGTTGTATAATTCAAGTGGGAGGATGAGAATTAGAATGATACTTGTCCTATTTTTCATACTAAAATGCTTAAATTATGCTCAAATTTAAATTTTTTTCTAGCATACTTTTGTGAAATTACTTGATACATAACCTGCACACAATAACCCTTGTTAGATATTGTAAGGATTTAACCTTATCCATTTCTAAATGTTTACCCAAATTCCACAAAAATATGAGTATGTCGGTGATGTTGTAGACTTTAGAACTTGGCTTGGTATATCTATTCGAGACCACAATAACGAGTACTATGGATTTAGATGGAGTAACTTGTTTAAACTGGTAAATTTTTAGGATTACACCCAAAAAGCCTATACATGTTGTTTATTAACTAATTACACTGGTTAGTTAATTCTCATATAAACCTTTTGTTTACTCTCATCTTAAGAGTAAGATACCTCTAGAACAACATGTAGAGCCAATCCTTTAGGAATTACACCAACTATCTGTTTCGTTACACCTTAGCCTAACCTATTAGATTATGCCCATTTATCAGTTGCTAGTTGCTTAAAGTGTAAAGTATGTCTTTCCCTAGTCTTGTGTTAATTTTCTATCTTTGGTACGGTTGGGAAGAAATTTGCACATTGCAAATGGGAATGTATAAAGTAGTCAAAACTCATGTATTTTTACTGTCAACGCAATTATTGATACGTCCGAAGAATGAAGAATTACTGAAGGAATTATCTAGAGTTATTATGATCGTGAAGATGGTGAAATTATACCAATTTTCGTAGTATAGTATAGTGTTGAAAAAAATCGAAAAAAATTTTGAAAAATTGCAACAAAAAAGAAAAGGAACGTTTGATGATAATCGTTTCACAAAAGCTTAGACCGAAGAAATTATATGAAGGATCGATTATTCATTGATACGTCTTATAAGTCAACGATGTAGAGTATTGTATAAAGTGGTAGATATCGCCACTTGTCTTGTAATGTTTGTAAAGTATGGGATGATTGAAAAGTTGACAGTTACGGAAACGCCAACTTAGGTTGTTGTTTTTTATCAATGATCAAGCCGTTTGTAAATAGTTGTGTCTTTATCATAGTAACGATCGGGAAAAAGTGTCTAGCAACTTATATCTTGGACTTAGTCTATTTGTTTTGTAATTTTTGTTTAACAACAATTTATTTCCCTTTTCTAATCATTAACCATAGGTTTTACGCGAATGAGGATGTGTACGAGCATGCACGTCTATTCCGTTGTTACGGCCATGTATGCATGTCTCAGCTGCCTTGTTGGTTTATTACTATTGGTGAAAGTTAGAAGATCCATACCCTATATCATTCTTCATCCTAACCCTTGGTTAAACTCGAATGAGGATGTGATTGAACACACATGTCTATTCCGTCGTTACGGCCATGTATGTGTGCTTTAGCTACCTTGTTGGTGGGATACTTTTGGTGAAAGATTGTAGAATGATCAACTCCAAGCCTTTTTACCTTTATAAACTTGTTACTCCTTAGCTCTAGTGGTGGAGATGTGTATCCTTTCCAAGCCTATGATAGAATACTCGTCATGACTGAGCAATTGAGCGAATTAGTTACATGTTACCACATAGATTAGTTGAGTGATTTGAGTGTTTTCGTCTTCCTATTTCGTGAGGTGTTTGGTTGTGTACTTGTAATAAATCGAATAAATGCATAAACGGATAAATCCTTAGGGATACATTTTCATAAACTTCTAAAGGCTACTTAAGGACAAGTAGGATTCAAGTGAGGGGATATTTGATGACATCAAATAACGTCTATTTTATAGCATCATTTATCCAATGTAATTAACCTATTTTGTATAATTATTGCAAAGAATTATTACTTAATCGTTTATATTTGAGAATTGCAGTAATTATGGAGTACTTAGTGAAGATTGACTAAAAGGCACGCATTCTAGAGCTTAAACGAATATATTTTAAAGATTACTGTTTTGACAACCAATACGTTGTGTCCATCAAGGAAGATACGACGTATCTGTGCCTGCGCTCACCAAAGACCACGAAGGAAACAAGATCCAATACCCCGTATCCAGAAGAAGGCAATACGCCGTATTCAAGCTATATGGAAATAAAATATTCTAAAAGAAATCAAACATGGTCCCTACTCCAATAAACCCCCGTTACGCCGTATCCAAGACTTTGGATATGCCGTATCGACCATATTTCAGACCCTATAAATAGAAAACTCAAAAACGAGTTTTAAGTGTGTAAAATCATATTCTCGATACCTAAACCATAAAAGTTGATATTCAGATGAGAAAAAGAGCAGAAGAGGTCGAGCAACGCGATTAATTCCATAGGAGACAACGTGTAATTTCTTATACTCTTGTAATCGTTCAGTGTTTGGTATCATTCGTTAACGCGGTTAGTTTACCTTGGATAAGTCATTACTTTTGTATTAATTATGATGTTTGAAGGCTAATACCTTTGGGTATTAGCCATTATTATGAAGATCTTAATGTTTGGTTTGTTTATCTCGATTGCTTAATTTATCGTTGAATTGCTTGTTTATGTTTATCATCATACTTGTTTACATGCTTTTGTATGCGACCTAATATTCAACTGGATCTAGTGATACGGACCAAGTAATCTAGATGCCGCGGGATAGCTCTTCATATAGTGATTTATATATCTATGACCATAGGATCACAATTAACGACCTTATCTTTTGCCCTTTGAATGGTGACTTAGTTGGACCATAATGTGAACTTGGTATCAACGAGTACGTTCTCGATTCAATGGTAAAGACTTGGTTATGGACTACTAGTGTATGAAATTGAATTAGCAGTAAAGTGGATAAAGTCCTCATGAGCTAGGGGTTTAACAAGATCGCCATTGCTTTAATCCCTAAATATATTATATTCAGCAAATAAGGATTCCTTTATGCGAATGCTTTTAATTGTTAGTTTGATATTAATCATCAAACATTACAGATATCGAAAACGAGACTCTGTCCCTAAACAATTAAAACTTTATATAGACACACTCACGTGACCACACTTTCTCCTTCGATGCTTTCACTATTAAGAAACTTTCTTTATAACGCAGTTATATCAGTCATAAGATCTGTAATGACATTTTTGAGATACCTATTTTGATGGATTAAATATCCTGGTCAAACCTAGCCAATTTTTTTTTGGCATATTGAGTCGAAACATCGAATTTTGCGGAATAAAGTTATCAACGTCTTGTTTAGAATTGGTTTATATAATCTTAAATCTTTTCTTGGTCACACGATCGGTTAACACAAATTAAATCTCAGGACGAGATTCCTTTAAGGGGTAGGTACTGTAACAACCGGCAATTTTCGGAATTTTAAATTACTACTTTACTCTTTGACTTTTTGGGTCGGACTTGACTTTTGACTTTTTGACCTTTTACGGTCACATAATAACGAATACCGCGTAGCCGGTAAATTTTTCGGAACATATTTTAAATAATAAATCATATTTATTATTACAACTCTCAAGGGAAAGTTATTTCTAACTTATTTGATTCGAAAACGAAAAAGGATATATATTAATTCATAGTTGATTTATCAAAAACGAACCACTAAATCACGTTTTCACGATTCTGACCCTAAAGCAATTTGATGTAAAACGATATTTCAGACAACTTTTTAGTTTCACCCGAGACTTGAAAACCAACAGAAGAGGGCTAAAACAGCCTCGCTAAATTTTGAAAACCGCGTACAACGCGTACCGACACAAAAATTATTTAATTACATTAAATTATCGCTTCTTATTAAATAAAAGTATTTAATAAATTATTTATCATGTTACTCAAAAACGTTTATTTAAAAACGCAATTTTTTTAATTAAAGTTCATTTTACGGACAAAGATTGTCAGAGACACACAAATAAATAATGAACATTTTATTTAAATTTTATAAAAGATTTATAAAATTATAGACATATAGATACTCATTTTGTTGGAAAAATTATTTAGAAAACAATGGCGCAAGTTTCGTATTTTAATTCATCCGTTAACTAGCCTAAACGAGTCTCGAACCGTTATTTAACGAAAGTTACACTTTAGGTCCCTGTGATAATACTTACACCTTCAACCCTTATACTATTATACACCTTCCATTTCAATTTAACACTTATATATATATATATTGTGTGCCTTTGTGTGTTCATGGTTTGGTGCCTTAGTTATGTCAGTCATTGAAATGGGTGGGCTCAATATTGAATATGAATGGGAAAGGATGCGAATATAAGTATGGTGGCCAACGTAATTATAAGCGTATCACAACTCACTCATACTTGGTATTGTGGTTCACACAAATCGATGTTGACACCGTAAGGTGGTGTTATGTGTATATCTGTATATATAGTAAGATATTCTATATATATGTGAGTCTTCCTGCCTACCTAACGTTGCCCATGTTCTCCCTCGTGTGGATAATGCCGCCAAGGGTGATGACCCGAAGTGCTGGCCGGCCTGCTGCCAAATCATTAGGAGGGGGACGGGGTTAAACGTGGGTTGGTGAGGTGAAGGGGTAGAAGACCTAGGGAAGGTAATGATGAGGTTTGATTTAGAATGGTCAAGGAAATGACCAAGGTATGGGAGCTAATGGGGGTGTAGAGGGAGTCAATGGGAATGTAGAGAGAGCCAATGGGGGTGCACCCGACTTCTCAACGATCATTGCCCAACAATTGCAGAACCTCTTACCCGCCATGTTGGCTCAGGTCAGTAACTGAGGAAATGTTAGAAATCAAAATGGTAATGTGGTTAATGAGAACGTTCAGGATAACGTTGGGAATGTGTTAGTGAATGGCAACCAGGTAGGTTGTTCATATAAGGAGTTCTTAGCTTGTAACCCTAAGGAATATGATGGTAATGGAGGTGTTGTAGTTCTTACTCGTTGGATCAAGAAAATGGAATCTGTGCATGATATGAGTGGTTGTAGTATGGACCAAAAAGTGAAATACACTGCTGGTTCATTTGTGAGTAAGGCTTTAACGTGGTGGAACTCTCAGATCCGCACGCTAAGCCGGGAAGTTATTGTTAGTATGTCATGGAATGACTTTAAGTTTATGATGATACAAGAGTTTTGCCCTAGTCATGAGATGCAAAAGTTAGAATCTGAGTTATGGAATCACGTTATGGTCGGGGATGGTCATGTTGCGTATACTGATAGGTTTCATGAGTTGGCTAGGTTAGTTCCACATTTGGTAACACTTGAGAGTAGGATGATTGAGAGGTATGTGTATGGCCTTGCTCCACAAATCCGTGGGATGGTGGCAGCAACAGAGCCAAAGACTATACAAAAGGCTGTGCAGATTTCTGGTGCACTGACTGATGAGTCTGTTAGGAATGGATCAATTAAGAAGGTTAAGAAGAGAGGTAATGTGGGGGAACCTAGCAAGGATAGGAGTAAAAGGGATGATAATAAGAGGACTAGGATTGTGAATGCTTTTGCTACTACTATAAACCCTGTAGGAAGAGAGAATACGGGTACTTGGCCTAAGTGTACCACCTGCAACTCCTACCATGTGCCCGGTGGACCTTGTCGCACATGCTTCAACTGTAACCGCCTGAGATATTTGGCAAGGGATTGTAGAGGTGTGCCGAGGAATGTGAATCATGTCAATGTTAGGAACCCAACTATTAAGGCATGTTATGAGTGTGGTAGTACCGACCACGTCGGGTCAGCTTATCCTAGATTGAATAGGGCACAAGGACCGAAAGAAAATCGTCCAAACTAAGTTGCTGCTAATAACGGGGCCAGGGTTGTAGAAACCAAGGGAACCAGGCTAGGGTAGGGCATACATGTTGGGAGCAGAGGAAGCTCATCAGGATCCAAACATTGTGATAGGTACGTTTACTTTGAACAATCATTTTGCCACTACCTTATTTGACTCAGGTACCTACTATAGTTTTGTTTCCACTACTTTCATACCTTTGTTAGGCTTAGAGCCCAGCGACTTAGGTTTCAAATATGAGATTGAGATAGCTAGCGAGCAGCTAGTAGAGATTGATAAGGTTATTAAGGGTTGCAAACTAAAAATCGAGGGCCATGTCTTTGACATCGATTTGATACCTTTTGGGCATGAGAGTTTTGATGTGGTTATAGGTATAGACTGGTTTTCCAATTATAAGGATATACATCGCTCAATCCACTTGTTTACATATTCGTTTACATATCTTTTATCATACTAATTTTACACACTTGGTTTAACATACTTTGATTGTGCAATTCATTACAAACACAATTAATGGTTGGATTACAAACTTGGTTTCTACTTTGTCACATACTCAATTGATACATGTTTACGAAATAGTTTACATATCATTTTCGAACTCAATTACTTGATTTATATCACCCTCTTTTCTTATTATGGTTTAGTACTCAAGCTACTTTACAAATAACAACAGTTATTTTTATTGGACACAAGTGTTTTCGGATAACATTTCCTTTTAGTGTTTGCCTAAGTAACGTAACCACCATTGCCCATTCTCCATGAACTGTTAAATCTTGACCGGAGGGCCCGGTTAAGAAGCGCGAGTGTTATATCATAGATTATTTGGGATGACATCCTGTTCGGCGTGAGTAGTCTCACTAGTTTCGACTAGTACTGAAAAAACGAATGATAATTGTCGGAAAACAATTTGGATGTTTATGTTTGAACATCTACACGGGCACCTTTTGTGCATTAAATTGCATACATATATGTCGAGCTTCGGTGTCATGAGCTTAGTGCAACAGTAGATATTATTTATGTGGTATTGTATTTGTTATAGTAGACCCATACATTCTGGAAAATCAACGATCTCACTGTCCATACTACTTATCAAACATTACTAAATTCTGAACACTTTTTATTATATTGCGGCGAAGCAATAAACACTAAACCCTTTTGGTTCTACATTTACTCTTACATTTTTGGGCGATTATATATGGATTGAAACTTAATCATACCTATTTATAAATCTTTGGATTCAACATTTCATTTATACTTTACAAAACTTATGAACTCACCAACTTTATGTTGACACTTTTAAACCTGTTTTCTCAGGTGAATTCGATGCTTGGATATTTTGCTGTGCATGGGAGTCTTGCCGATACATTAAGTTTATCAGGGTGATGCAATTTATGGGACTATTATTTTGATTCAGAAAATTAAAGAGATTGTTTTACAAGGACACAATTTAGAGGTCGTTCTCTTGTTATCTTGTCTGTTGTTATTATGAAGAACGCCCGGACATATTTCCGTTGCCGGACCCATTTTTTGGGGGGGTGTTACAGATTGGTATCAGAGCCAAGGTTATAGAGAACTAGGTTGCATTAGTTTCCCTTCGTTATAACGTTATTACAAACATGTGCAACACAACAAACTTTCAAAGTGCATACACATACTTGCTTACTTGCTTAGGTACTTGTTACTAAGTGCTTACATGACATACATATATGGTAATATATATGTTACATCTCTTTGCGTATATCGCCGTTTATTTATATAAAGTTATTTATTATTGATACGAGGCACTTTTAAAGACATTGTGAGGTTGCACAATAGGCCTCAATTATACTTTCAGACATTGTGAGTTTTTCAATGGTTCATTCTTATTCTTAGACATTGTGAGCGGCAATGGTCTCATTTCGTTATCAGATATTGTAAGTTAAACAATGGTCTCCACGGATATTATTTTTCTTCTTAGCTTGCTACTATGTTGTAATATCAGAGACGTCATTATTTTGTTTACCATGGAATTATGTCTGAATCTAAGTATTGCAAATCTGTATGGGGGGGATGTAAATATGAGGATTTTTTTTGGGATTTATTTTGATAATTGCCCTGTTTAACAAAGCCCGTCACAGTTCTGTTTACATGGGATATGTATGAATCTAAGTATTGCAAGTCTTGTATGGGCGGGACTTGTAATAGGAAGATTGATATGATAATCGCTATGCTGATTCGTTCATAGAAAATTTTACCTTATTTACTCTAACCAAGTACTCATTAATTATCTTGAACTCTATGTTGATATTGCCTGGAGTTTTTTCTCCAAGGATCGAAGCCGAGTTTGGAACCGCGTTCCCTATACTCATTAGTAGATGCATGTCATGTCTCATCACCTTGGGAGGTTATGAGAGTACGCGTATTGCACCGGGAATTATTAAGTAGGATGATTTATAATCTATTTATTTGAAAGGATTGGGACGCCTCTTCATTTAAATAAATAAATTATAAATCACCGAACCATAAGTTTATCATTTCTTACTTACATAAATTTGAGTTCTTTATGTAAATAAGAACTTATAAAATGAGTGGCTTAATGTATCCGATTTGACACGTGTATGAACCTGAATCGATAATCTTCAGAATTCGTTAAAAGGTTCTAGAGGACACAATCTTGTTCTTGCCACTCAGCAAAATCTTAAGGCCTACTTGGGACCACCTTATATCTTCTTAAGTAATTCCTTTTACGTTGCTAATCCTCGGATCACGAACTGTTTCGTGGGAATAACAGGACTTGTTGATTACATTGAGTAATGGAGCTGATTCATCGAAACTATGACTGAGTACTAAAAATCTCGGTCTATCGCATAAGCTCTCTCGCGAGCTCCTCTCATTCATTAAACTTTATTCTGGGAATATTGTTTCTCGAAATGTCCTAATTCTCGGCATCCCATCACCATTTGTTATAGTATTGACGTTGTGTCGCTGCTGTTGGGTCATGGAGGCGGTCCCGTCTGATTAAAACTTTTTCAGTAGGTAACGCAACCTTCTCGTAAACAAGTGTAAAAACTTCGATGAAACCTAGATAGTCGGAGTATCATTTCGGCCACTTGTACAAGACTCTTAGGTCACGATACATCCTGGTATTGCCTAAGTAAGTCGTATACTTACTTCAATTAGTCTCATCCGTTATTAATCATTGAAGATTTCTGATGTCGGAAACGAGACTACCTTTTCCTTCGATGCTTTACCCTTAGAACGTACACTTTCCTTATAACGCATTTATACCAGTGGTAAGACCGGTAATGATTTTTTTTTGTGAAACCTATTCTGATGGATTAAATATCCTGGTCAAACCTGGCCAAAAATTTTTGGTATATTGAGAAGTGTCGAAACATCAAATTTTGCTTAATAAGATTTTCAACGCCATGTTCAAAACTGGTTTATTAAATCTTAAATCTTTTCTTGGTCACACACACGGTTAACACAAATTTAATCTCGGGACGAGATTTCTTTAAGGGGTAGGTACTGTAACATGACAATTTTGAAATTTTAAAGACTATTTTACCCTTGACTTTTCGCGTTGAATTGGACTTTTGATTTTGACTTTTATTGTCTATAAATACATGATTACCGCTCAGACGGTAAAATTTTCGGAACGTATTAAATAATAAATCATATTTATTATTACACACCGCGAGTACAAAGTTATTTTTAACCATTTTGATTTCGGAAACGAAAAAAGATGATATATTAATTATCGTTGATTTATCAAAAAACGAACCCTAAATTACGTTTCACAACATCCGAACTTAAAGAATTTGATGTAAAACGATATTTCGGACAACTTTTTAGTTTTGGCCGAGACACGTAAAAACAGAATAAGTGCTGAAATAACCTCGCAAATTTTGAACAAAACGCCGTACGGCCCTGAATAATTAAATTTCTATTTAATTACACTTTTTATTAAATAAAATTTTTTAATAATATAGTTAGTATTTATCAATAAGTTTATTGAAAAACGCGAAACGTTGTGAAAAATTTAAAAGTTTTATTTTTCGGACTAAGCTTACTCTGCGACCTAATGGTACAAATAAATAATGATGATTTATATATTTTTTATAATATATTTTACAATAAATAGTTATTAAATATTAGTCGAGTTAAATACTCTTTTTCGCGGAAAAACAATTTGGGAAAAAATGGCGACAATTTTCGTATTTTGAATAATTGTTAATAGCCGAGACGAAGGTCCCGACCATCTTTCACAAAAGTTAAATTTTGATCCATGGGGTAATTATTTTTTTACTTACCTAGGACTTTCATGCACTTGTTACATAGTTTTCAATCTATATAAAATATTATATAATATAAGAATCTAGGTGATATCTTTCATTATATAACCTAGCCCTCATCTTATCCTCTCTCTCTCTCTCTATATCAAATCCGGCGCCACGCATCTCGGTCGACTTTTCGGCCACCCAGACGCCGGCCTACCACAATCAAATCATCTCATCCACGACACCTCAATCACCTTATTTCTATCACTATTCATCATCGATCTAACCACCTCTTCTCCATCCCACCACCTCTTCATCACTCCTCATCCGTCAACCTCTCCACCACAGTCCTCTACCACTCCATCCTTCAACTCTGATCAAAACCGACACCGCCACCGTCCCCCACATCTCACGCCAACTGCCACCACCATCGCATCATCACCACCGAAACCCACCACCTTCATACAATCAGCCGCCACCACCATAGCATATGGTGCGTTGGGTTTTAAACGCCATAACACGGTATGTTTGATTTTATAAAGACCACAATGGGTGGGTTTGGTTTCGTCAGACACTTCATAGGGCGCGTCTGTTTGCTCGATTCAATGCAAAGGGTGCGTTTGGATTTCGTCCCCAGCCACTAAGGTGCGTTGGGCTTGATAAACCCCCAGGGTGCGTTCGGTTTGATAAACAAACGACAAGGGTGAGGTTGGCGTGTGATTGAAACACATTAGGGTGCGTGTTGGGTAGCAGATAACAGCCATAAGGGCTGTTTTGATGTTCATAACACAAAGGGGAGTGTTAGGCTTAGGTTGTAAACAGATTAGGGTGTGTTGGTTTTGGTTATAAATAGATTTAGGTCTCTTGGTTCGTTTGGACAGATTAGGGGGGTGTTTGGATGGCGTATTACTAACCTATGGTGCGGCTTGTTGTATTATATCCGCTGAAAGGGGTGCGTTTGATGGTTTATAGCACAACAAATAGGTAGTGTTTGGTTTATGACGAGTGTGCTGTACACAAAAGGGATGTTTTGGTTTATATATAAAAGATTTAATAAAGATATCGTTATAAGATTTATAAATATGAAGCCGGATCTAATGGTGGTATTGGTTAAATAAAAATGTTATTTATTTGTTGTTCAGTTTGTGATTTAAAAACCGTTAAGGGTGTGTCTGGATTTGTGGTTAATAGCATATTTGGGGAGTATTTGGGATTGGGAATAATAACCTTAAGAGGTGTGTTTGGAATTGCAACAAGGGTTGATTCAATTGAGGGAAAATGGTTAACTTTTGTTAATATGGAAAACGTTAAATAAATGAATAGGTCATGCCGAGATTTTTTTTATAAATCGCTACACTTAATAAATTTTTACAAAACTTCTTTATTTATTATCTTGAATTTCCCTAAAGATTATTAAATCGTGAAGACCCAATAATCAAACGTAAACTATAATTTTAGAAATTTCATTTATTTAGTCCTACAACTTTTTACACGTGCGTTTTTATTTTTTATAACGAGACTTTTGTTTAAATTATTTGGGAGATATTCGGTTGCGCGTGTCGAATCAATTTGGTTTCTTTTATTTATATCATATTATTATATTAATACTTGGAAAATTATTATATAATTGGACCTTCTTATTTTAAGTTCACCTTTCGGAGGTAACAATGTCACGTATTATATGTGCTTCGAGTTCATTCTTTGGGTTGTGTATCTTGTTTATATAATTTCACGGTATGATTATATATCGATATTTTATTATGTAAATATATTACGGAAATTATATTCACACTTAGACGTTTTATCTTTAATTTATTTTATTTTACCAACCACAAGTATTACAACTTTAAATCTAATTTTTTTTCAAGTGTCACGTTGATGTCATCATTCATCAGAAACCAATTACATATCTAGGTAGTGGGTCATGCCGTTAAGATAAAACCGCAAACTTCTTTGTCGAGCCGGTTTCAGTTTCGTTTCGTCTTTGTACTCAATGTGTACATTCCCGCCAATCGTTTTCATCATCGATGTGAGTTTATAGCCCCACTTTCACTTGTTTTACAATTACTTTACAAATCTCGGGGGAGAATACAGTCAATACAATCTTGTTTACCTTATTCGTTTCAATATCTTTTACATACTATTTACACACTTGGTTTACCTATTGGATGTGCAATTCATTACAAAAAAACAATTACAGGGTTGATTACAAATTGGTTTCATACTTTGTCACATACTCATTTGCATACACGTTTACGAAATTGATTTACATACTATTTCGAAACTCATATACTTGATTTATATCACCTCTTTTTACTTTGGATTTACAGTACTCAAAGCTATTTACAAATACATCAGTTATTTTTTTTGGACACAAGCGTTTGCGGTTTATCATTTCTTTCCTGTTTACGTGTTTGCCTCAAAGTAACGTAACCCACCATTGCCCATTATCATGAATGTTAATTCTTGACGGAGGATGGTTACGAAGCACGAGTGTATAAATAGATCTATTTGGGATTGACATTCTGTTCGGGGACTTGGTGACGTAGCTCTTACTAAGTTTCGACAGTACTGTAACAGCGATTGCATACATGTCGATACAATTTGGATGTTTACGGGTTTTGAAACATTACACGGGGACTTTTGTGCATTAAATTGAATTCTATATGTCGAGCTTCTGGGTCATGAGTTTAGGCAAACAGTAGATATTATTTATGTGGTACTGTAATTTGCTTCTTATAGTAGACCATACATTTGGAATCAACGAATCTCATGTCCATCACTAATTATCAACATTACTAATTTGAACACTTTTTATTATATTGCGGCGAGGCAATAAACACTAACCTTTTGGTTCTACATTACTGTATATTGGGGCGATTATTATAAGGATTGAAATAATCATACCTACTTTATAAATCTTTGGATTCCAAACTTTACATTTATACTTTACAACAACTTAAGAACTCACAACTTTAATGTTGACGCTTTTAAGCATGTTTTCTAAGTGTGAATAGATGCTTGGATTATTTGATGTGCATTGGAGTCTTTACATTCAAGTTTTTCATGGTGATGCAATTATGGGACAACTATTATTTTGATTTCAGAAAATTAACGAGATTGTTTTACAAACGACACATTTAGAGGTCGTTCTCTTGTATCTTGTGCTGTTGTATTATGAAGTAACGCTCCCGGACATATTTCCGCTGCGACCCATTTTTGGGGGTGTTACACCGTATGTCGATGTGTTTTGATCAAGAGTACTGGACGTTGTTACAGCAAAGAGCAATAGCACTCTTGTTATCCAGTCAGAGGAATTTTATTGAAGTCTAATCACGTATAGTCTTTGAGCTGTGATCGCATCCAAAGATTTGAGCACAACATCCGGACATGGCGATGTTATTCAGCCTCTATAGTTGATATTGCCGTGTTTCTTTGCTTCTTTAATGACAGTTTACCACTTATCTCCACAGACTGAGCACTTCCCTGAAGTTACTTTTCTGGAGTTTGACATCCCGCATTGATCAGCATCTGCATAAGTGTTAGGGACATGCGTCTGTTTTCGGATACCAAGGGACCCATGTTAATGCGTTCCTTTCAAGTACCGAAGACACGGTTTGATAGCTTCAAAGTGCTTTTGGTAGGCTTAGCTGATATCTAGCACACATGCAAAACGGGCGAAATACAAGGTCGGGTTTACTGGCTGTGAAGGTACATTAGGAGCCATCCATTCCTTAAATCGATGTTTGGTAACTGGAATCCCCATGAGTTCCTCGTCAGTTTTCAATCGATCCACCCTTGGTTGTATCGCCAGGTCAGACGTGAATCTCTGCCTACTTCTTAAGGTTTTGAGAGCATATTTTGCTTGGTAATAAAGAGCCTCTAGGACTTTGAGAGACTGTAGTTCCTAGAAAAACGACATTTGTCCATCATTGACATCTGAAATTTGGAGGTCATTTCTTTGGAAAATGTGTTGTGACACGATTATGATTGTTGACGGCAAAATGATGTCATCTAGTATATTTGAACAAGTAGAATAGTTTGCGTCGATTAGGTGTGAATAGCGTTGGGATCAACGGACCCTTGACGAAATTGTTGGCCAACACGAAAATTTGAGAGTGTGTCATACCACGCCCTTGGTTCATGCTTGTAGCATAAAGAGCCTTCTTCAGACGTTAGACGTTGAGAGAATTTCTGGTCTTCAAATCCATCAGGTGACTGACAAGAATTCTTCTGAAGACACATTAGAAAAGCAGGTTTTGGACATCCATTTGAAGTGATCATATTATTGGTTGTGTCATTGGCAATGAAGATTTCTGATGGCCTTTATTCATGCAACTGGAGCAAACGATTCTTTCAAAATCATGCCTTCCTCTGTCGTTATCCTTTGCAAACCAACGCGCATTATTTTTCAGTACATATACCCATATTCATCGAGTTTCCCTTTGTAGATCCACTTTGAGGGAGCGATTAACATAACATAGATTGGACTGAATTGGGTACTAATTCCCATACTTTAGACGATCAAATTCGTAAAATTTCATTTGCTAGCTTGAAACAGCAGTTTCTATCACGGCCATTTTGAAGTTTTCTTGGGTCGACTTTTGAAATTTTTATGGAAACAGCACCATAACGCATCGGATAGCTAACTGTTTTCTGGGTAGATACAGGAAGAGAGGGAATGCTAACGATGTTATCAGAGGATGATCTTTGGTCTTTCTTCTGGATGCTCTTGTGGGAAATTAATTGTTGGGTTCCGCTAAATTAACATTCCCAGATGATGACTGTGCCGAACCTGGATCTCCAGTAACAAGGTTATGTGAAGGATGTAGAACATCGTGATTGATGGGGGGGTCTTCGTGAGTGGGTTCTTCTGCAATTTCTTGATGTCGGACTGGATGATGCATATCGGATGTTGCGATGAAGCCACTTGTAGACGGTGACATCTGAGCAATCATTTTGTCTGTAGACAAGACTGTACCTGGTGAACAACTTGAGCGGTTTAATTGCAGTAGCAGAAGGTACTGGTACATTGACTCGAGATGGTTCAAGGTATTCATCCAAACATTGGTTGAAATCAACATCTCTAATTCTTATCGGTTCGGAGCGAGCTGATTTGAGTTGTCTAGGGGTCATGATGAAAGGTCGGGTCCTGAAATACTCATGCGTAATTGGACCATCTTCATGATCATTTCATCGATACTGTGACGTGAATTGTTTCCATTAATCGACGATTTCTTCTAGTTGTAGATTCTAATTAGCCTTCCTGCTAGGAGCATACCCACGAAACATCCTAATGTCCGCTTTGGCATTGAACTTTTCCTAGATCTTCGCTATTCCTTTGTAGGATGGCATTATGCACAAATACTCGGAGAAATGTAAGATCAGGCTTTAATCATATACAAGCTCTAAGGGGTTTCTGTTGTGGACGGAGTTGAATTAGGGATCGGTTCTGGGTGTAACAAAACCGTAGCTACAGCTTCTGGACCATAGAAAACATAGGTAGTTTTGAGAATATCTTCATTTTCCGTGTGGTTCCACAAGTGTACGATTAGGGCCTTTCGAAACTCCGTTTTGTTGAGGAGTTCTCAGAAACAGACTTTGATGAATATGCATCACTTCCTAGTAATCAGACATTAACTTGGGTTGACGGAATTCCGTCCATTATCTGGCGGATGATCTGATGTTTTGTTGAGACAAAAGCATTTGCTTAAGAAAGTTGATGACAAACTCTTGGAGTTTCATCCTTTTGACCTCTACAAAGTTTACCATGTGAATCTTGAATAGTTTCACGATATGACTAAGATTTATTTTCTTCCCTTTAATACTCTGGACTTATTGGACCACAAAGATCCATGTAAGGGTATGAAGAACTTCCATTTTGTTATTTTATGATTTTGTCTGTGGAGAACTTCTTACTTTTTCCCAAGTGAGGTGAGCAAAGATGATATTTTTCAAAACTTAATTAGGGTAGACCCTCTAACCAGATCTTTTCGAGCAGATCAGTTATTGTGCCGAAGTTTTAAATGGTTTAAACGACGATGCCACAACTTGATTTGGACTGGAAGCTTTGGACAGCATGGCATATCGGAGAAGATTCATGATTTCAATCAGTCGATATCGTGTACAAATTGGTTCTTCAGACTACCTTTAAGTAAAAGGTTCTTGCACAATTAAATATCACGAACAAAGCAAGTATGCTTTCTGAAGGCAACTTTCGTGATCAGAATCACAAAATTGCCTACAGGAGAATCGATTGTGTCCAAGTCCTCCACATTAGTTACTCTTGAGATCACACTGTCACCAATAAACATAATCTCCATATCTCATGATAGCTCGAGTGATCATTCCGAATCTGGACTGTTCTGGTGAACTTTTCCACAAATTCATGAGTTTGAACGTTTTCCCCGTATCTGTTTTGAAAGCTGAGTCAGATACCAAAGGTGACTGTTACGAATGCTTTTAAAAATAGTCGAGTTTGGAGGAGAGTTGGATTTTCGGTTTCCCATTTTTGTTGGGGGACTGTTGGTTAGCTGATAGAGTAGAACATTTCACAGAATGCTTAGTTTAAAGGGGCACAATTTTCGGCCTAAGGCACATTTCTTTCTGGGGTTCCATTGATAACCACAATCAAGTTTTCCTAAGGTGAATTTTTTCTGTGGTCTCCATTGATAACCAATATCTGCAAATAGTTTTCCCGTTGCTTTCCAAACCCGCTTGGTCTTATTCAACCTGTTATCAGACAGCTTGCCTTTTGGTTTCCAAATCTGCTTCCCTTTATTCAAGACACGTTTAACAGTGGGGGTCGCATTTACTGAACTCAACATATCAAACAAACCCACTTTTCACTGATTTGCAGAGTATAGATTTGGTCAAACATTTGAACAAGATTCAGAATTCGAATTAATTACAACACGCTTTATAGCTCATGCTTTAGAAATCAATCGATTCACTTTTGTCCATACTGATTATTTGTCTAAGGTGTACTTATACTTTCTTCATATTCTCTTTCTTAGCAGGGCTAGATTATTTTTTTTGTTATTGCTTCTAGGCTTTGATATCTTGCTTCGTGAAGGCCATTTAATCTGTAGAAGGAATCACTAGGGAATATTAGTCTGTTTGAATTTCTGGTGGGCTTCGGTTTCTGTGTGTTGTTAGATGAAGTTCCTGGGTTTTATTACTAAAAGTCAACTTGCTTTTTCCTGTAACAGGGGATAGAGGGAGCCTTGTTATCTCTTTTATTTGAAACCTTTTGGGAAGTGCCAATCCACATATTCTAACAAGTCAGAGATAGCTTGTGTATTGGCAAGCATAGCTTAAGTGCTTATAGTGGTTTAAGTACTCTAGCTCCTCTACAATCTCCCTTACCTGTTTCTACACTCTCCTTATGATGGCGGATATAGTTTAAATGAGCACTCCTATTTTCTTAAGGGAGAGGGATGGGCTATAACGTCAATGCGTTTATATACATGAGGCGCAAGGAGAAACTCTTGGTCTGACATAGTCCTAGTGAAACAAGACTTTTGCTTCGCAATTGAGCTTTTAGTCTCTCAGTTTCATTGTAACCACATGGTAGGATGTCTTTTCACTCGTTGTGGTAGCGTAATCTTAATTGAGTCATACAATTCCTTGATAATGTTGTTTGCCTTTTCTAGTTCTACTCTATGCATATCATTTTGTTCCATAGAGCGTGAATCTTTAGCATTTTAAGGCCTCACAATTCTGTCATTCAATTAGCGACTAGAAACTTTCAATTTTTAATCCGTTGTCTTTTTCTTGAATTGATGTTCGAGATTCTTGATCTTAAAGAATGAGTTAAAATCAGGGAGCTTCCTGCACTGTGTGTAATTTTATATTATCAAAACTTTCTGACGTTGTTGAAACTTTAATTGCAAATTTAGGTATTCCCCTTCAAGTTTTGAATATTGTTTTGATAATTATGAACTTTAGAATGTCTAGATTCAAGATTATTGAACGTGATTTTTTGAATCATGCAGCAGTTGAGTCGAACAAACAAATTAGCAATAGATTCTATTATCATGAGAAGGTTTTTCTTTACTAAATTAGCACATTGCATGTCTATCGTATTCTTGTCCAATTCGTTATTCATTCTGATCAAAAATTTCTTTCCATTTCTTAACTTTTTAACGAGGGTTGTTTGAACTCCAACAAAGTGTTCTTTAAGAAGTTTTGAAAAATGGCATAATTCAGGGAAGTACTCTTTGTGGTTTGCTCAAAAACTCTATCTCCCCTCTTGTAAACCTGTTGGGGTGATTTAGGTTTTGAGTTTTGTCAAATTCCGTAAAAAAGTTGTATGAGATTAATAAAGATTAATCTTCATTGACTTTTAGTTGAAGAATTCTAGGGACAAGCTTGACCTAGGAGTATGGGTTCGTGGATACATGTCAATGCTAAAAATTAGTTTGAGGAACTGAGGTCTTTTGCCTTTTCTGTTATTGTATCTATGGCCAAAATCTTGTTCTGGGGTCAGATTTTTTGGGAGAAAGGTTGCAAGAAGGTTCTGTTTGAGGTAATCGGGTGGGGGGGGGGTTATCCCTAACTTTATTTGCACACATAGAGGGCCTTTGCATTTCAAAGCAGTTCTTTTCCCTGTTATCTCAGCTATTTCACGCTTATCCTTGAGTCATGTATAAAAGTGGGTGTTATGATTGGTAGTGAAAGTACATGACCATTATACAAGCAGACTAAGCTTGTTTGCTACGAAGTGAGATCATAAGGGGACTATTGTATGCTAATGCTTACTTGTTTTTTCATCATAAAACGATTTGGTTTAATTAACATGTGAAACCCTTTTTGAACGATGATCCTGTTCATGATATAATCTAATCTTCAATCTTATTTTTAGCCTTTTTTTGTCTAAAAACTTTCAAGGAATTTATCTTCTTTTTTGTTTAAATTCCTTTTTTCAAAATGTTTATTCTTCAGTCTTTGACTTTACTGGCCAAAGGTAGAACTATTAGTATTTGTTGCTGAATGAAGTTTGATTTTAAAGAGTTTCCTTTCTTATTCGTCTGAGGATATTATTTCATTTGTTCATCAAGTTTTCGTTCTCTATTAGTTAATTCAAACTTTGCCTTTTTCATATTACCCTACAGTTCCTTATCATCTCGCAAGTTCAGAGGTTACTGAATCATTAATTATCATGTCTGGGTTTATTTGCTAATTACTTTGTATCCCTGTTCTGCATTTCATCGAGACTTGAATCAATTCTCAGTTCGCACAGAAGATACATATCTTTGAACAAAAGATTTTGTGTCTCTCCACATTATGATTCTATAGATAATATTATAATACTCATATAGTAAGCGCATCAGAGTCAAAAACGTTAGTTTTGTTGTTTCTCCTGTCTGATCTTTGTACTTCATGATATATTAAATGATTTACAAAGGTATCATGATTTGTACTCAAAGGTGTATTTTGAAGTCATTTATGATGTCACTGGCTCATCGTAGATTCGATCTTCCGATGTCGAGAAATGTCATGCACATGGTCTGTGTGGTGGGGGGGGGGGGGCCCTCAGTCAACATCAGGTCGAATGATCACATCCTCAGCTTCAAAGATATGGTCATATTGAGTGCCAAATCATTTTAGGGTGAATTATTACTCCTCCTCAGTTGATAATCTGTTCTCCTGCAAGACAACGACTGTTCTTCGTCCCTGTAAGCATCATTCTCTGGGTTGCATTAGTAGCTTACTTGTCCTTGATTAGTCTGAATCTTTTTAAAGCGTTTTGGCTTGGACCTTCTCGTGCTATGTGCCTAGTCGGTACAGTTTGTTAGCACTTAATGGTGTTTGGCTGCGTCCAGTATAATAATGCCTCCTCTAGTTTTGACTTGTACATTCCCAGCTAAACTTTCCTTTGGATTGTTTCTTGAAATTGGTTTTCCTTGATTGTTGCATTGTATTTCACGGAATCTAGATCTGCCGTCTTGAACCGTAGCTTTGTTCCTTGCATTAGATGACGTTCTAAGTTGATTGTTTGTTTGAGGAAGATGTGATTTGTACGATTGAGTGAGGAGGGCAAGTGAGTTGGATAAACTTTCAATCAAGTTTTCAGTTGAAGAACTTCCTGAGTCCAGTTGAAATTTGTCAGCAGGAGATGGTTCATTTGAGGGTTGTGGAGACTTGGATGACTGTGTTGGATACTGCTGAACTGAGGCATTCGACACTAGTGCCAAAGGATCATTAGTAGGTTGAAGGAACCTTTCCATCATTGTTCTGTTCTCATTAGCATGTACCTCATGTTGCTTCAAATAGGCATAAAGCTGATCAAAATTAGACTCCTTCAAACCTCTATTAAGTTTGACTTCAGTTATGAATCTACTCCACTCAGGTAGCATGTTGTTCACAAACTTTGAGTTAAGCTGCATCCTGGGCATGGTCATCTTGATGTTTCTCATGTCATTAATGAGCTTCGTAAACCTAACATAGTATCCTTGAATGGTTTCTCCTTTGTTTTGACAGAAGTGTTCAAATTCATCGTATAATTGAGATTCCCGGTCATCCTTTGTTAACTCAGAACCTTCCAGAATCATCTTCACGTTTTCCCAAATGTCTTTGGCGTCAGTATAGTGGTTGATGAGTGAGTAGATGTCCTTTGGTATACCTTGAAGTAGGATATTGGTTGCACGAATGTCAGCTTTATACCTTTCCTTTTCTTCAGCTGAAAGGTCGTTAAGGACTCTAGCACGTACTGGACCTTGTTGAACTGCACCCTCAGTTCCTCCAGCAATAACATCTGAGACCGTTCCCATATGAAATGGTCCTTCATTAATGGACTTCATAATGTTCTCTCCATTATCCTTTCCTAGACAGTACAGACGTATACGTTGTTGCCAAGATTCAAAGTCTGTTCTATCAAGCATTGGTGGGCGTGTATCAGAACCGGCACACTGGATGTCTTCTTGCATACTAGACATCTTGTATTATTATGATATGATATGTTTTGATCGATCAATGATTAGTGAGTGTACGTTAAAAGTGGTGAGGTTAACGTATTCGTATTTTGTTTTAGTGATATTAAATCCCGAGTTTGAAATATTTCAAATTTCTAAGACAGAAGCTCAACTCGCCGCCAGAGGCTACCAAACCGCTGCAAAGAAATAAGGCAACTCGCTGCTTGAAAAATCACATAATTCCTTGTGACTTATACAGTTTCGCTTGATGAAAACAAACATATTTCGCTTAGAGAACCTGTCATATTTCGCTTGTTTGAAAACTAACACATTTCGGTTGAAAATCTGTCATATTTTGCTTGGAATCAACCTGTCATATTTCCTTGACAAAAATGTCATAATTCCGCTGAAATACAAATTTCGCTTGGTAATCAACATGAATCATAATTCGCTTTGATTCAAACCTGCATATTCCGCTTCCTTCAAGCCTGCATATTCCGCTTCCTTCAAACAGAAGGTTAACTTCGAGCAAAACACGTATTTTTCCAACAAAATCACCAAAAACACACCCTTTTTGACGTTGAACCTTGATTTTTCTTGCACAACTAGTTACCTTATGCATAGATCTTGCTTAAAAACATAACAATAAACACATCTAAGCACAAAAATCTGAGTTTTGATTTTCGAACCAAAAATCTAAAAAGTAACTAAAGAACACGATCTAATAAAGATTAGAACGCACAAGAGCTCACGAAATCACCACATAGCTCTGATACCAATTGTATGATATCATATTTCATAGCCCGGATGATGATTCTTGGATTTGGCTAGTTTCTAAAGAGAGAAACACATGGAGAGATATTTTCTAGAGAGAGAAAGCTCTATGTGTAAAATGGAAATGAATAATGACTAGCTACCTCTTCCAAATTTGGAAGAGGTATTTATAGTTCTTACAAATACAGGGTATTAGTACCCGGTTCAAAACCGATAATCATACGATTAACTATTAAACTACGAGCTATAATAAACAGTAAAATACACGGGGTGACCGAGTCTTTTTCTAATATCTAACAAAGACATTTTCATGTACTTGGGCAATAATATATCAGGATAGCATATAGTTTAGAAAACACTTGCATTCATGGTTTATAGTAGGTATCACGAGATTATAAAGTATGTGAGGTTATGAACTCATTAAGTCTTTGAAAAGTAATCACATTGTTATAAGATAAACGAGTATATAAAAGAGTTTGTAAACAAGCATGTATCCCCCTCGCGGGTTTATAAAACATGTAAATAAGTAAAGGCGAGGTTATGAATCTCACCTTAACAGTAGAGTGATAGCAAAGGTATATGAAATGAAATGCGTTGGTATGGTAGTACGATGTTATCTACTCGGGCGGAAAGTATATCAACTTGAAAAGTAAATGGCTTCAACATGCAACACGCAACCTGAGGTAATATGTCAAGTCTTAGTTTGAATATGTTATTATAATGAATATCATCTTTGATTGAATTATTATGGAGTATTGTATCACCGTTCGGGCCATCATAATTCAGAGGTCATTCAGTAAACGTTTGAGGAGCTAGGGCACTTTAAATCGTAAACCCAACAACTCAGTCAGAACGTAATACCAAGATGAAACCCCTTAATATGAAGCTCCCTAGTATTGTGGTACGATATAGATTCGGAACAGGATTTTTAAAAGCACATCGATGATGAATGATATAATGGTTATAACATAAGCGGTTTTAAGTGTTTTGTTCAATATCTGGAAATGATAAGCACGTCAAGCGTTAATTAAAGTTATGTCTTGTAAGGTTTTGAACATATTTTCATACTTTTTCAAAATGTTACATTTTAGACCCTTAAGAATGAAATATGGCAAAATATACCCTTGGAGTTTGCACTTTTACAAGTTTGGTCCTTCTAGTTTAAAAGATATACAAAGTAAACCTTGTACTTTGGAAAGTGACATAATAGACCCCTATAGTTATAACTTTGATAAAATGACATTTTCAGTCCCTTTAGTTATAAGTTTCAGATAGTTACGATATATACCCTTTGCATGGATAATATTTACAAAACAAGTCCGAACGGCCATGCAAGCTTATTTTAACATTCCAAAAGATATTTGCAGGTTATAGCTTATTAATATAAGCTAAAATATAAAGGTTTAACGTAACAAAAGTTTAAAATAACAATTCGTTAAGCTAGAAATCAAAACGGGTCGTTTTAGGGTTTAATAACGAAAACGCGTAGGTTTTTAATTCAAATTCCTTCAAGACTTGATAAAGTGGTTATAATAACATTAGTTAAGCTTATTAGGATAGATTATAACAACATTTTATCATATTAGCTCATAGATTCAAGAAAAACATGAAATTAGGGTTTCGGGTGTACGGTTTTGGATCAAAATGGAAAATGAGCATGAATTGAGTTATAAAACTTTAACAAGAGTTTATGCATGATCATATGAACATTATAAGGGTATAGGAGCATAAATGGAACATCAAGAACCTGGGTTTGAGCTTATAGCTTGGCAAAGGGGTCAAAATCGGGACTTTTAGCTTCGTACGCCTAGAATAACGACTCCGGGGCTTCAAGGCTTCAATCTTTCTAGGGGGGGGGGGGGGGGGGGGGGGGGGGGGGGGGGGGGGGGGGGGGGGGGGGGGGGGGTTGATTACTTCTCTTGGGACCTCTTAGGAACTTATTGAGTAGAGAATTGCTGCTATTGTGGGTTATAGAAGAAGATGTGGGGGATGAGTTGATATGAAGGGTATGGAACCCTATTTATAGTGTTAGTAACCCTTGGAGGCCAAGAAACTTTGTGACTAAGCTAAGGACAGGTGGGGGTGATGTGAAGATGCGTAGTGCTAAGTTAGAGAACTAATGAGCAAGGTGGAAGTTTGTGGAGGTGTTTTGTGGCCTTATCTTAGCCACGGCTGATTATGGTAACAAAGAGGGGAAGTGGTTTGATTTTTAGCCAACAAATGAGTTAATTAGGTGGGTAAGCTGCTTAGGGAGGTGCTTGAGCTGAAGTAGGTGCATCATCAAGGTGCTTGGATGCAATGTTAACTTTCAAAATGGGTTAAAATGCAAGAAAGGTGTATACGGGTATCATAGGGCACGAATTAGGTTTTTGAGCTTCCATTTCGAGTATACTTGTGATATTATGATATATATATATGATCACAAGACTTGTATTAAGAGTAAATAACAAGCTTTGATTGGTGGTTTGGGTTTAAAATGGGCGCAAATGAGTAAACGGGTCGTGTTTTGCAATTAGGGTTTGTTTAGGGTTTTCTTGGTTTAATTCTTGTCCATTGTTTGTTATAACTGGTGAATGTGTAAAGTGGGGGTGATGGGGGGGGGTGAGAATGTGTCTGATTTGGGAGGTGAGCGATGTTGTAATTTATGTTATTACAACTTATTTGAGTAATGGTTGAGGTTAAAAATGGATAAATATCGAGAAACGGGTCATAGTTAGTATTTTGCTCAGGTTAGGGTTTCTGGGTTTCATTTCATGAAATATTATGAAATAAGGATGATTATAGAATGTAAATGAAGTATATGACTTTCTTTTAACTTGTACTTGATAGATTATACAAGTTTCCTTGGGAAACAGAGGTAAAACGGTTATTTTGGATGTCATAGCTTCAATGACTTGTACATTGGCCTTTAAAGACATAACCTTGACTTGGAGTTAGTTTAATGATTTAAAATAGAGAGAGTTTATATTACTTTTACATATGCTTTTGTAGCTTGTACATTCACTTTAGATATTAACCTTCCATGGAATTAGGGTTTAGAGGCATACGATAACGGTTTAAAGCCTATTTTGATGTAACGTTGCGAATGTACTTTGTAATATTGATATTAGAAAATGACTTTACATGATATGATATTTTGTGTTTTGACATAATGAAGGATAGGAATGTATATAGGTAGGTTTGCGTGAGCTTGTTAACTGTTAAAATGCAAAGTTACAATGCTTATTTAGATTTGGTAATCAATGTAATGTAATAAGCGAAAAAAATTTTCCCTGAAAAAGGGGGTTCATATATAATAGATAGATAGATAGTACATTGCATCTAACTTAATAGATGGATATTTACATTGATGAAAATTTATGGGTTGTTATAGTCCCCCAACCTTACAGAAATCTCGTCCCGAGATTTTGTTGAACGATGGAGTGTAAAAGTTCAGAGATTCGTTCCTATTAGAGTGTAAATATAAGTAAGGTGAATTAGTTTGTGTACAAACAGATCACAGATTGAAAGAATGCTGTTTGTGCGTATGCTATATACTTAAGCCTACTTATTTATAATTTGTCACTTACAAAGAGAAGCGTCCAAATCCTTGTAACTGAGAATTTATAAATTCATAGTTTAGTGATTTATAATTTCCTTATTCAAATGAAGAAGCGTCCTAATTAATTTCAATAAGATGATTATAAATCATCCTATTTAAGTATAAAACATGATATCAAAATGGTGTTAAGTGAAAGGTGTTTCCTTGGTGGTATGATTTTCCAAAATTATGAGAAGAATAATGAGATACTAAATTGCACGATACTGATCCAGAAATCATGCTTGGATAATTTGGCATACAATTCCTCCTTTCAAAAATGTGATCTTCTTTATTATGAGAGTATATAAGAATATTATTGATGAATACTATTACGAATTTGTCCAAGTATGGTTTACACACATGATTCATGAGATTCATGAATATAATAGGTGCGCTCGTTAAACCAAATGGCATTTACTTTGAAATTCATAGTGTCCGTGTTCTGAAAGTAGTCTTGGGAATGTCTTTATCCCTTACTTTCAGTTGATGATAACTAGATCTTAAGTTGATTTTTGAGTGAATACTCGAATCTTGAAGTTGGTTGAATAAGTCATTGATCCTGGGTAATGAGTAATGATTCTTTATAGTAAGTTTATTCAACTCTCGGTAATCGATACACATTCTGAAAGATAAGAAGAAAGGCAGATCTCCTGGATATATACCTTTCGGTTTTTATACAGGATATGAGATTAATTAGGTTTTACGGGGGGGGGAGGGGGGGGGGGGGGGGGGGGGGGGGGGGGGGGGGGGGGGGGGGGGGGGGGGGGGGGGGGGGGGGGTGTGGGGGGGGGGGCGGGGGGGGGGGGGGCGTTTTTGGTCCACTCCTTGAATGACTAAAGTTTAACCATCGATTGGGATGCGAATGACTTTCTTATCGCAGACAATTTTTGGCATGATACTTGGATAACTAATTCATAATGATGACGTCGAAATTACCAAGTTTAATTGGCATAAGATTAATTTTGAAAGGTTGGTTTTATAAAATCAAGGGACAACCCTGGATAACAGTACTATGAAATAGTGAGGTATAACGGGATTATATTATATCATGAACAACTTGCCTTTATACTTTACATAGTCAAGATTTGACAAGTGTTGTTATTTATACCACACATCCTGTGGTTAGGTTCTAACAAAAGTTATAACTAGAATCTAATCTAGTAGTCTGAGGGTCCTTTATTTCTGAAGTTTCTGGTCAGATGGACTCCACTTGTTTTTTGCAAGTCCACACTGACAGTTGCCAAACCCTGTGTTTATGCAGGGTTGCATCATGTACATAAAGGAAGCTTTCATGGTATCTTTGTTAGCTGGGATAAGTCCTAACAGTTGCTGTCCTTCTATCTGTTGTGGTGGTAATCATTGTTACGGTTGTGATTGTTGTGGTTATTTTGATAGTTGTCGTTGTTGCGATTGTTAGAGTGGTTATTGTTGATGCGATATTTGGGGTAGTCGTTGTTGTCAATGGTGTTTCTTTTATCTTCAAACTTTCGTTTATGATAATTGGTTTCTTGCACAAAATCATTCTTTATTATTTGATCCATTAGTCTGTGAGCTATGTTGGTGGCTTCCTCCAGAGTCTGAGGTTTGGAGCAGTAAACGTTTCCTTGTAATGCTTTTGGGCAATCCCCGATGAAAGCTTCCATAAGTTTTCTCAGAATTGGCAACCATATTTGGACATAAGTACTGCCAATCTGAAATCTCTAACTTAATTCTTGAGAATCCATCTCCTTTCACAACCAAGTTTAAAATTCGTCTTCCCATTTTCTTGACTTTAGTTCGAGTCAATACTTATTGTCAAGAGCCTTTTCAATTCGGTCCAGGTGATCTTATTGGCTTGTTCTATTCTGATAGGTTGGGCGTATGCATTCCACCAAGACAATGCATCATTGGTTAGAGTACCAGTAGCAAATGTCACTCTGTCTTCCTCGCCACACTTGCTACGAGAAAATACTAATTCAGTACGTTTAAACCAGCAGATGACGTCAACAGCTCCTTCTGTGCCTTTGAAGTAGAAAGGTTGACAGTTTATGAATTCTTGTAGTTCCTCTTTTTTGCTACAAATGTTCTCCTGGTCCATGTTCCTATTCGGATTGTCGGCATTTGTCATGGCAGCAACTTGTGCTTCCAGGGCTGCAGAAATATCAGCAATCAGTTGTTAGATAGCATCCTGAGTCATAGCTGGTGTTGCAGATGCTGATGACCTTTTGGGAGGCATTCTGTCAACATAAGACAACACATAACGAGAATAAAATGATATAGTCATATCACAAGTTAAGGTGTGAAAATAAAAAGACTTGTGATCATTCTTTAATATTTGAAGAATATAACGAAATTTTTTGAATTTAAGACTTCGAGAGATAGATACAGAAATAATGGAATGAGTGATCCAACAAAAGGCTTAGTGTTTTCAGGTGGTGAAATCTTCTTGAGAGAATTAGAAAAGATGTATCCTGATGAGGCCAGGAAATAGTTTAGAATGTTCGTGGAGGAAAAAGCATCCTCAGTATCGGAATCAGATGGGACGATAGTAGAATGAGGGGATGAAGATATGACTGTAACAACCCAGTAGTAAATAACATAAGTTATTTATATAATAGTATGGTAGAATAAGAATAAATTTTGACTCGATCGAGCGTGTTGAGCTCTAGCTTGTTCTTTAACTTTTAGACTAAGCATTCGCGGAAATTTGCGAAGAACGTAAAATGATAGAGTTAATTATGAGTTAGATGCTAAACAAGGATTAGTTGGAAATCTTATGTAACACCCCCATTTTTACATATAGCAGCGGAAGCTAATCTGGGGTATTACTTCATAGTACAACAGTCACAATCATAGAAAACGACTCAAAAGAGACGTTTTTAAAAGATACGTTAGCATTCATTAAAATTAGAGTTTTACAAAGGCAGGTCCGAAAATCTAGAAACATAAAATGTGAATGATAACAAGTTTTAGCCATCTTCAAGTCCATGCCACTCCATGCCATAAATTGCTCAATTACCTGGGATAAACATGCATAAAAAGGGTCAACACAAAGGTTGAGTGAAATTCATAGGTTTGAAATGTAATAGTTGAATACAAGTTATCATAATGGAAATATTGGTATTGCGGGGATAATTATCATGGAGAACATTATTATCCTGGGGAACAGTATTATCATGGAGAATGGTATTATCACCCTAAACTCATGAATCACATAAGAGATATTAAAGAGATATTGGGAGAACTTGCCAAGGTTACCTATTAGGACAAATATAGTGCGTTTGTCTACCTGATGAATAGGTACACCAACGGGAGCCATCACCCCCAATAGATCTATTCACAATATTCGTGTTCACTCGCAATGCAAATAATTAATGATTCATGATATGGAAATAATGGCACTGGAAGCTACTTAGGTAATAATATATTTGGATAGCATACATATCTAGATAGTATACATTTAGAAAACACTTGTATTCATGGTTTATAGCAGGTATCACGGGTTTATAAAGTATGTGAGGTTATTAAGTCTTTAAAAAGCATTTACAATGTTATAAGATAAACGAGTATGTAAAAGAGTTTGTAAACAAGCATGTATCCCTCTCGCGGGTTTATAAAACATGTAAATAAGTAAAGGCGAGGTTATGAACTTCATCTATAAGGTGGGGGGGGGGGTGGGGGGGGGGGGGGTAGTTGTAATAAATATTCCAAAATGAAAGCTGACGACCTTATCACAATCTTAACAGGGAAGGTTGATTTAGAAAAATGATAGTAAACAGCCACGTCACACAACCTCAGTAAATATGTCAAGTCTTAGGAAGATTGTACTCTAGGACTTTGGTTTTAATGAGTTTGATTGGAGAGTTTGGAATTATTGTATCACTGATGTGTTTCAAAAGCTTTAAATTTATAAGACTGAAAATACCGATTAATTATTTGGAAACACACGGGTAAAAGTATAACCCACGTATGCAGTATAATCTGTTTTAGGTAAGACCAGGTCATTCCACAGGGATTATAGTAGTGTTCAGATAATCAGAAAGATAATAGACTTTAACTATTACGAAAGTAACTTTAAATTTATCAATGATAATAAAGATGACTACTCGGGTAGTTAGAAATAATTTATAAGTGTTGGAAATAATTTGACCATGAGAATGGGGCATTAATTTATAAAGGCGATTTCTCGTAAGAAAACATTTTCACAAATCAACTGTTTTAACTTAAGACTTATATTTAGTTAACTAGACTAAATGTGTCACTCAAATAATCCAGCTACTATTATATCAAAGCTTATTTTGTTTATCAATTTTTGAAAGTGGATTTCTCAGCACAGACGTTAAAGATCATAGACAAATCTTTAAAACCACATAAATCATAACGGGTCTTTCGACCTATACCGATATGAGTATATAATCAAGATTGATAAGCAAAAGCGGATAAGATAAGATATAAAAGGGATGCAATATAAGCTTAAGATTAAGATGATCAAGATTATACCAAAAGCTTATTCATTATCGTAACATCACCGAGTAGTCATGAGAGATTTAGCCTCTCATGGCTAAGTAGTTCATAACAAAAGTACACTTGACATAAGCTTTCATTATTTCAATAACTAGGTGGAAAATAGCCTCCGTTCTTGATCGTTTGATCTTCGTTTTCAACTCACAAGGTGTTTTTAGTGTTTCTTGGTGAATTGAGGGAAGTGTGTATGTGAATGGTGAAGAGGGAATGAGAGGGAGGAATGATTTGAGAGACAAAATTCGACCTCTATTTATAGGCTGAAAAGGAGAAAAGTGCGCCGGTTTTGCATATAAGTGCGGCGCACTTAAGGAGTTAATGCAAGGGTCATTTAATGTTTTGATGGGAAGTGCGGCAAACTTACTAAAAAGTGCGCCGGGTTTTTGGTAGTTAATGTAGGTTGTCATTTTAATAGACTTCATTTCTTCTGACTTAAGGAATAAGTGCGGCGAACAATAACAGAAGTGCGCTGGTTTTGGTCTTCGAATGAAAGTGCGGCGGTTTTCTTGGCAAGTGCGGCGCACTTTCTGGATTTCCAAAGAGAATTCTTTCTTTCTTGAGTTTTGTCTTCCAAATCATGTAGATCTTTGAGCTTTAGCCTTTAGAGTCTTCAAGCGAACCTATAAGCAATTTAAGCTTGATTAAGTACCAAAAGTTCATGAGAAATGATAAAATAAACATAAATAACGCCATAGAAACATGTATAATTTAGGCGTTATCAAATCCCTCCACACTTAGCTTATTGCTTGCCCTCAAGTAATAGAAGCGAGAAAAAGCAATAGAAGCGAGAAAATAAATTCATTTATCGTGACGTGGAGAAAATTGGATAAGAGTTTGCAAATTAGACAACTTTTCAGGCATAGACATATAACATAGCACCTCACATAAGGATAGTGTTTGATTTTAGAATTCACTCAGCCACTCAGATAGGGTTTATATGATTTTTGAGAAGAACACTCAATTTGCACAGACATAATCTAGACAGCTACCATAGGCTTGTACTTAACACATAAACCTGACCGAAGGGCGGAACTTGGGTACTAGAGAGGATTCAATCTTCATGCGTCAAACATGAGCCTTTATTTCTTTTGAACTACTATATCATAACTTTTTTTTATGCACGATATACTAATATAGTGTCTTTCTTACATCTATTTCTTCACACACCACTCCTGTGCAAAGCTACTACACTCATATATTAATGTGTAAAACCCTAATTATTCTATTAATATAGATTTCAATTAACATTTTACACTCAAAACCCTAATTCAAAAAAGTCAGAAACCCTAATAACCCGAGCAAAATAGTATATATCATGACCAATGTTTCTTGGTTTTTTTCCCATCATAATCCCTAAATCCCAACACTTCAAATAAGGTGAAATACTTATTTTACTAATCAGATTCAATCCTATTCAATCATTATTTCATCATACTTCATCATTTTACTTCACTTGTACGTTAAAAAATATTCTAGAAAACCTAAATGTACCGAATTGGGTTCATTTAACCCGTTTTACTCGTTTAAACCATCTATAATACCAAATACCAACACAAGGGACATTTATAATTACTCTTAAAATAAGTTTAATACTCATTATCTATTATTAACTTGGCAATGTGCCAAGAATCAAAGGCTCTAGAAAACATTAATCGAATCCAAAAACCACTAAGTATGCCCTAATTTGTAACTCTTGACCGTTTTCTCAATTTCAAACCCATATATAAATTAAAAACAATGACCAAAATTCATTGATAATACTTTATATAAGCCCTAGGATTTGTATTCCATCATTACTAATCAAGAGTATGCAAAATATAAGCCAAGAAAGTCAAGAAAACCCTAAACGAGCCCTAGTTGAACCCGTACTCCCATTTTCTTCATTTTAATCCTGTTTTTAAAACAATACGAAATTGCTAATCTTTGTATTATTACTTTAAACCCGCAGGACCATTAATAACCTATTTCATCTATCCTTAATCATTATAAACACAATGTACCTTGGAAAGACTCTTGAAAACTATGCCGAGCCCTAAAAAACAAGACCGTACCCCATTTTTGGCTTCTTTAAACCCATTTTAGACACTAACCATGTGCAAGGAACTTGCATAAAACTCCGTCTGGACACCTTGTAGCAGCCTCACCCACCTGGCTTGAACCTTCTCTTGGTCGAAAATTAAAGGCACATCGGCACTTCTTTTGCTCCCATATGCTGCACGTGCGAAACACACAAACACCCTAAAACAACCTTCCACCTTTGGCAAATCCTACCACCTTTGACATCAAGAATCATCATGTAGCTTCAATAACAATCCCCCACTAGCTGTTACACATGATCTATATCATCTTCATAAGCTTCCTGGGTCCTTAAGGGTTCATTGGCCTATAAATAGAATTCAAAAACTTCATTCTAAACTCGCACCAACCTCCTCCTCTATAACCTTTATAGGCCAGCAATACTTTGCTCCCTATGATCCCTAGGTTTCATTAAATTAAGTTCAAGAAAGCAGAATCCTGAAGTATTGAAGCCTCGGAGAGTAAGATCAAGGCGTACGAGTGGAAATATACCGAAACGACCCATTTCCGCCATTTTTGATCATTGAAGCTCAAACCCAGGTTTTGAATGTTTACTTCTGTACTAAACACCCTTATAATATTCATTTTTTTGATCCTAAATTACTCTTGTTAAAGTTTCTATAACTCAATTCATGCTCATTTTTCCGTTTTGATCCAAAACCGTTACACCGAAAACCCTAATTAGATTGTTTTTCATAAAATAAAATGTTTAATGGTTAAATATTGTTGATATCTATCCTAGTCATTCTTAAATATTGTTAAAATAACCACTTATTGATGTATAGAGATTTGTGAACCTAAAACCGCGCGTTTTACGTTTTGGAAAACCCTAATTTGACCCGTTTTGCTTCCTAGCTTAACGAATCGTTATTTTAAACTTGTGTTGCGTTAAAACTTCATATTGTTTGTTTATTATTACGCATTAATGTCTAATGAAATGTTAAATAATCTTGCCATGGCCTAACTTTGGACATGTTTGTTATTATAATCCATGCAAAGGGGTTATATATCGTAACTTTGGAAACTTATAACTAAAAGGACTAAAAGTGTCATTTTATCAAAGTTATAACTCCAGGATCCTATTATGTCCCTTTTCTAGTCCTAGGTTTTACTTAGTATTATCTTTACAAAGTTGAAGGACCAAAGTAAAAAAACAAATCGTTTAAATATGACAAAACCCTAGGGGTCTACTTGCAATTTTCCAAACCCCAAGGTCTAAAATGTAACATTTTAAAAAAGTATAAAATCATGTTTAAAACCTTACAAGACATAACTTTAATTAACGTTCTCGTGTCTTATATTTTCAGTATTATTTTAAAAACGCTTAAAACTGTTTATATCATATCACACAATACAGGGTAGTTATATATTAAAATAAAAAATGGAGTTTTATCTTGGTATTACGTTCTGACTGGTTGTTGGGTTTAGATTTAAAGTGCCCTAGCTCCTCAAACGTTTATCTGAATGAATTCTTGAATTATGATGGACGGAACGGGTGATACAAAATCCAAAAACTCTTCAATCAAACTCATAACTCTTAAACCAAAGTTCTAAAGTATAATCTTCCTAAGACTTGTCTATATTGTTACCTGGTTGTTTGTGACCGTGGTGTCTATTATCATGTTTTTATATCAACATTTTCCCAGGTGTTAAGATTTGATAAGGTAGTCGCTTTCATTCTGAATTAATTACTACATCTACCTATCAGGTGAAGTTCATAACCTCGCCTTTACTCATTTTACATATTGTATAAACCCGCGAGGGGGATACATGCTTATTGCAAACACTTTTATATATTCATTTATCTTAGAACGATTCGTGTTTACTTTTTAGGATTATTGAGTTCTAACCTCACTTTTAATCTCTTAAATGCTTTCATAAACCCCTTAAGGGGAATACATGCTATAAATAACGAATACAAGTGTTTTACCAGACTATATGCTAATTGTGTATCATTACAACGCTAGTTATTTGCCTAAGTTTATAAATCCTACATTCATTATAATTAGACTTCAATGTCGCTAAATTTGACTTCGAGAGTGTTAATTGACTTTGGATGTTAACTGTTAGTATCATAGATCCTACAAGTCGTTAAATCTGACTTCAAGTCGTTAAATTTGACTTTGAGTCGTTAAATTGACTTTGGATATAATATGATTATTTTTTAATTCTACTAGTCGTCTAAATTGGGAATAGGATGATAATGTGTTAGTATTATAAATTCTCTCTAGTCGTTAAAATTGAATTCTAGTCGTTGAATTTGGATTATTAATATGTTGATATAATATGAGCTCTTTCAAGTCATTAAATTGCTTTGTATAATAATGTGTTGATACAAACAAGAGCAATCAGGACCAAACAAAGGCAAACAGCGGGATATTACGTATGTAAATATGTTTGGGGTATATAATTAACATGACCCTAAGAACATAACCATACCATTTTCATAATAAATTGTGTTTGTACAATTATTACACTTTATAACTTGTATTCAACAAATACATTTCAAACCTATGAATTTCACTCAACCTTTGTGTTGACCCTTTTTAGCATGTTTATCTCAGGTAATTGAGTAAGTTATGGCACGGAGTGGCATGGACTCGAAGATGGCTGAACTGTTATCATTCAAACATAATGTTTTATATGTTGGGACTTGCATTTTGTAAAAACTCTGAATATAATGAATGATAACTAAATTTTTCCAACAACGTCTCTTTTAAAGTTGTTTTCTATGATTATGATTATTGTATCCATGAAGTAATACCCCAGATTAGCTTCCGCTGCTATATTGTAAAAATGGGGGTGTTACATCAAGGCTTCAATATTTCTCTTGATTACTTCTCTTGGGACCTCTTAGGAACTTATTGAGCAGAGAATTGCTACTATTGTGGGTTATAGAATAAGATGTAGGGGATGAGTTGATATGAAGGGTATGGAACCCTATTTATAGTGTTAGTAACCCTTGGAGGCCAAGAAACTTTGTGACTAAGCTAAGGACAGGTGGGGGTGATGTAGAAAGGCTAGGGGCTGAGTTAGAGAAGCTATGATGCAAGGTGGAAGTTTGTGGAGGTGTTTTGTGGCCTTATCTTAGCCACGGCTGATTATGGTGACAAAGAGGGGATGTGGTTTGATTTTTAGCCAAGAAATGAGTTAAGTAGGTGGGTAAGCTGCTTAGGAAGGTGCTTGAGCTGAAGTAGGTGCATCATCAAGGTGCTTGAATGCAATGTTAACTTTCAAAATGGGTTAAAATGCAAGAAAGGTGTATACGGGTATCATAGTGCATGAATTAGGTTTTTGAGATTCCATTTCGAGTATACTTGTGATATTATGATGGATATATGATCACAAGACTTGTATTAAGAGTAAATAACAAGCTTTGATTGGTGGTTTGGGTTTAAAATGGGTGAAAATAAGTAAACGGGTCATGTTTTGCAATTAGGGTTTTCTTGGTTTAATTCTTGTCCATTGTTGTTATAAATGGTGAAATAATGATGGAATGTGATTTATAATATTGTAATTTATGTTATTACAACTTATTTGAGTAATGGTTGAGGTTAAAAATGGATAAATATTGAGAAACGGGTCATAGTTTAGTATTTTGCTAGGGTTAGGGTTTCTGGATTTCATTTCATGAAATCTTATGAAATGAGGATGATTATAGAATGTAAATGAAGTATATGACTTGCTTGTAACTTGTACTTGATGGAATATACAAGTTTCCTTGGGAAAACGGAGGTAAAACAACTATTTTAGATGTGATGCTCAATGACTTGTACATTGTGCCTTTAAAGACTTGTACCTTGACTTGGAGAGAGTTTATATTTTAAATGAGATGTTATATTACTTGTACATATGCTTTAGATATTAACCTTCCATGGAATTAGGGTTTAGAGGTATACGATAACGGTTTAAAGCCTGTTTTGATATGACATTGCGAATGGTACATTATATGAGTAATGTACTTTGGAATAATGATATTATGATATTGACTTGACATGTTATGATATTTGCTTGACATATATGAAGATAGGATTGATATAGGTAGGTTGCGTGAGCTTGTTAACTTTAGATATGCAAGTTACATTGCATATTAAGATATTGGTAATGCAAGTAATGTAATAAAGCGAAAAATTTCCCTGAAAAAGGTGGTTCATATATAATAGATAGATAGATAGTACATTGCATCTAACTTAATAGATGGATATTTACAATGATGAAAATTTACGGGTTGTTATAGTAGACTACGCTCCCCTTTTTGTCTTTTTGTAGGGAATGTGTTATCTGTTTTAGAACCTTCCATTTTGAGGGGAAAAATCTGATTTCAAATTAAATAATTTAGGGCTAATGACTTAAAAAGTCATTTAACTTGACACTTTTTGTCTTATGTGTGACCATCTTTATTTTTTCCTATTTTGTCATCAAACTTTCAAAAGTCGATCATTGTGTGTATTTTGTGACTATTTTGTCATGTAAAATGACAATTTTACCCTTCGAAATTT
>BQNB010026893.1:0-58149 GCA_026074375.1 Tanacetum coccineum | reverse complement strand
ACAGTTATCACGCTAGCATAAAGGCCGCCCCTTATGAGGCATTGTATGGTTGAAAATGTCGATCACTAGTGTGCTGGGCTGAATTTGGGGAAGCCTAACTGACTGGCCCGAAATTAATCCAAGAAACAACGAAAAAGATCGTCCTGATCAAGCAAAGGATGCAAGCTGCACAGGATCGACAAAAGAGCTACGCTGATCGGAAGCGAAAGCCGATGGAGTTCGAGATTGGAGACAGAGTTATGCTCAAGGTCTCACCTTGGAAAGGAGTCGTACGGTTCGGTAAGCGGGGCAAGCTGAACCCGAGATATGTCGGACCTTTCAAGGTGTTAGCAAAAGTTGGGAAAGTTGCCTACAGGCTGGAACTTCCCCAAGAGTTGAGCAGGGTTCACCATACCTTCCATGTGTCTAATCTGAAGAAATGTTACGCTGACGAACCATTAGTCATGCCGTTAGAAGGAATTCATGTTGACGATAAGCTCCAGTTTGTGGAAGAGCCCGTTGAAATCATGGAACGGGAGATCAAACGATTGAAGCAAAGCCGGATACCATTGGTTAAGGTTCGCTGGAACTCTAGGCGGGGCCCTGAGTTCACCTGGGAACGTGAAGATTCGTTCAAACAAAAATACCCACAACTCTTCACAAACCGGGCTTCGTCATCCACTACAAGGTCTTAAGCTTTGAGGACAAAGCTCTTTTAACGGGTGGAGACTGTAACATTTCTCATTTTCGTGTCATTGTACGACTCTATTAATGATCACTATTTATTTTGGCCCGATACGCGTTTACTTTTAATATTTACTTTTAAGCTAAATCGCGTAGACTAGAAATAATCAATTAATGCAAACGGTCATAAAAAAAATTAAGGTTTACATCAACCAAGTAAGAAATAATTATTAAAAAGATAATTATGTACTTTACGAATTGTGTATTTATTGGTCACGTAAAAGGGTTATGTTTCGCAAACAAATACGTTTGGACACACCCCAAAAATACCTAGACTTACCTAGACTCGAACTAATACCCACTTTTACCACCTTAACCTAAAAAAAAATCAATTTGGTGTACATAAACCACAAGGGGGCCGGTTATACACTAGGTGCACATAAACCAACTAGAAATCTTCATTCTTGATCTTTAAGTACATGTACATCCTCTTGGTAATACACAATGGATAATGAGTTGCTTGACTCCCTTGCCTTGGTTAACCGCGGCATATGCATGTGTATGCACAAATCTTTGAGATTTTCCTAATCTAACTCAATCTTGTACATCACCTAAGCAATTAAAGATTGTACTAAGGAGGTATCTTAGCAAACCATGGGTGAGTGACTAATGCTAACCGAAACCACTAATAAGGGTGCGATTTAGTTAGGCAAGATTTAGGAAAACCAACTAATCTTAAGACATATAAAACCCCACTTACCACTTAGCTAGGACACTTCTTATCATCTCTTAAAACTCTCTCAAACAAGAACACCATTACTTTCATATCCTTACTTTCGGTATACACTAAGCCGAGCCAAACAAAACACACCATTCGTTCTTGCTATTTCTACTTCGTTCTCCAAGGAAAATACCCACTAGGAATTCGCATACAAGGTGTTGGCAAGAGTTAGGGTTCAAACGTTTAAAAGCTTGTTAAAAGCTAGGGTTTTTCATTTGGTCGTGTTTGGGTCTACTCTCACTTACTCGGCATTCTTTCGAGCTTAGGACTATTGTAAGTGAGCTATTCTCGGTACATTACTAGTTTAACTTCATTTTACTTATATACGTGACACTAGTTCACATTGAGTGTGGTGGTGTGAGCCGAAACAGTGAACAAGCATGGTTTAACCATGCAAGTCACGTACACATGAACCACAAGGTTCATGTGTGTTTGGCTCAACCCATTTCGCTAGTACTCGGCCATTGTGACGAAAGTCACGTTTGGTTTTTATGTAGCACGTCAAGTTAGACGTGAACATGCATGGGCTTCAACCATGCATGTCACGTATGCGTAACAAGTAAACAAGGGACTTCACGTTTTCGTCCATAGGCAAACGAGACCTATGGCACGTATAAACCATTTTTATAAAAGATACACGTAAACTTTCGTTGTAAACAAGATAAGGTGGCTTGGGAATACGTATACGACCCTAATAAACCCTTTCATGTAGAACCCGACGCGTGCACAAGTTAAATACATGACATATTGTCACTAGGGCCTTCGAGACTTATGTAAAGAACAAGGAGAAACCATGGGTAGCGTTGGGCTTGCGAAACCTACGAGTGCACATAGTTTGGGCCAAATAGCCCATGTCCAAACCCCCAACAAGGCCCAACGAGGGCTTATTTATAAGCCATGGCTTATTAATAAGCCACTCGGGCTTAATCATGATCTTGAAGTGCTCATTTGCTTCACATAGGGCTTTCATCTTATTTAGAAACCCATTCGAACCCTTAATGGGCCTTCTAGCCCATTAACGGGCCCTAAATAAGCGAATAAGCTCACAATAAGCTTGGGCAGCTTATTGATGATCTTATGAGAGCTCAATAAGCCTAATAGACTTAAATGCACTTAATGGACCCCAATGGACCCAACGGAACACCTTAAAACCCTATCCGGGCCTTAACAAGCCCAAGCCGGCCCAATAGAAATGCTTATTAGCTTATTTTGAATAAGCTGAAATAAAAACAGTTTGTTTGGGCTTAATACAAGTTGGAATGAGCTAGCAAAGCCCATAAACCCATAAGGGTGTTTGACGAGTACACTATTGGGCTTTCGGGCCCAATAAGCTCAAAATAAGCCAAAATAAGCTCGCTGAGCTTATTGACAGCTTATTAGATATAACTGGACTTGTTAAACGTGTTGGACCTATTAAAAACTAGTTTGGATCATTAAAACTCATTTTGGACCTTAATGGGCCCAAACCGGCCCATTAAGCCTAAATAAGCTCGAATGGAGCTTATTTATAAGCCGATTGATTTTCGCGGCTTAATTAAACTTAAAAAGTCGTTTTGTCACTTGTTGGGATTTAATTGGAGTAAAAATGCAATTTTTACAAAGCCGAAGGACTAAAAGTGTAAATTTACAAACTATAGGGTAAAAACTGTCAATTATTAAAGTTGACAAGTCCAGGGACTGTTTTTGTCAACTCCGGAAACTTAGGGGCTGTCTTAAGCTTATAAGGACATAAAATGTAAACTTGTAAGGTTTAGGGACTAAAAGTGTAATTAATGAAACTTGGAGGTTTAAAATGTAAATAAAGTATATTTATAAACCCAGGGGCTGTTTCGTATTTATAAGAAACCTAAGGGTATAATTGTGAACAAAAGTGAATTAATGAAACACTTAACAAATTGGTCGAATATTAAGATGTTCGGACATTGAACGGGTTTAATTAACAACTTAATAAATAAGTATATTTATTAACAATGATTTCGCGTTTCTCGAGAACCATAGATATTGTAAATACAATAACCATGAGCACCACCACACAAGTGATAACAGTATATATAAACTTAAAATGGAATTTAGTTTATACAATGAGTCGTTAGCTTAAATGTGTAAACTAAGACTTGACCGTACTTACTTAGGTACTTGACGGTGTGATCCACTGCTTACTTGGATATTTATTATCATTCAGAGAACTACCTGCTGAGGTGAGTTCATAGCCCCATGTTTTAATGTTATTTAAATGATTTACATCTTTGGGGTGAGAACATGCTTTGTTTTACAAATTGGACGCAAGTGTACATTTTATACAACGATCATGTGTTTGCCTAAGTAGCGATAACCCATTGAGCCCTTTATCATGAACTGTTAGTTGCATAGTTGTAGTTGGGAACTGCATTGTGTGAGCGCGAATGTTATTGATAGATCTATTTGGGATTGACGATCCCCGTTCGGGTGATTAGCTATCACTGGGAACGAACGTATACCATGTCGGATTGGGATGTTTCGGGTTAGAACATCATTCACGGGCATTCATTGGCAATTTATTGCATTCATACATGTCGAGCTTCAGTGTCATGAGCTTAGGAAAACGTGACCACTTTTTATGATGTTTGCATGTGTTGCTAAATCATACACTTGGAAATCTTGCGGTCCTACTATTGATTTACATAAACCTATGAATTCACCAACTTTATGTTGACGTTTTAAGCATGTTTTTCAGGTCAATAAGGCACGAGGTGCGATGATACATTGGAAGTCAATAATTGAAGAGTCAACACTTAAGATTTGGGGTCTTATTACATTTTGGGAAATTGTTATAAACCGGAATCTTTATTTATATTGTTGAACAAATTTGAAGCCATGGGCTTATGTAACAAACAAGTATTTTGTTAATCCAATGTATCTTTTTCAATCGACACGTTTAGTAGTCGTTCTCAGAATCTTGTGCTATTGATCCATAAATGTAACGCCCTCGGATATTCAAACATTCCGCTGCATTCTCATATTTGAGGGTGTTACAACCTAGGCCTAGCAAACCTAGAACTTACCTTAGGTGGTTACCAACTGGAATAATTTTTTACCTTTGTGGAAAATTAACTGCATCCAGTAACACTGAGAGTGAGTCTGACACATATGTGTGTGATAATGCAAGTGCTTCTAACCCTCAAGAACCTACAAGCAAAGGGTTTCAAAATTCCACTTCTTCTCTTGACAGGTTATCAAGACTCCAGAGGCAGAATACGTGTCTCTACCCACTTGTTGTTCACTAATTTGTTTAGGAATGGCTTTTGAACAACGCAGTTCAAAATTAGAGCTTTAAGGGATGCCTTATGTACACATCAATATGTAACCCGGACTTCAAAGAAATGAAAGTTTATCTTTAAAGATAACTTATCCTCTTAATGACAAGATAACAACTTCTCGAACTTGAGCTGACACAAAATGTCAATTCAAAGACATTTAAAGTATTTAGAGCTCAAGTAACATTGGTTTTCAAAACAGTTGAACACATCTTTTTAAGAATTTCTCAAAAGGTTTTTCAAAATCTTTCAAAATTGTGTGTTCAACACTCCATTCTCATGACACTTTCAAAATTCGAATCATTTTTTATAAGTGGGTTAATTTTTGAGGGGAGATTTTAAAACCAAGTCTTAATGCTTTTAGACATATGCTCTCATATCTTCTCCGACATGTCTCTCGAAAATCGATAATATTTACGTCCCTAGAAATGCCGTTTAATAATGACACAGGAATGTAAATAAAGTTTGAGCGAGAGTTGCAAAATCTTTAAAACATGTCTTCTCTAAATTTTCTATGACTTTTGATTACTTCTGATTAGAATTTAGTTTTATAGAAATGAAAATTGTACGCTTCAGTGTGCTTTATCTTCAAAAAAAGATAAATCTTCTTGTTTTCGAGCATTATTATCAAAAAAAATTCAAAAGTCTGCTCAAAAGATACGACATCTAAGTAAATGTCAGCTTAGAAATCGGTTTTTCAAAGAAAGGAAAATGTTCATGTATGTACATTATTCCTCATTAACGGGAAGTTCATACCTTCTCGGTCTTAAGCAAAGTCATATAAACATTCAAAGTTATGAATGCTCAAGAGAATTTATAAGCAAAATGATTTTAAATTTATCGGCTTCACGGTTCATATAAAACTATCATTTTCTTGTTGAGCACAATTTTTCAAGATATTTTGAAAAGAAATATTCAAAATCTTTCAAAATTATGTGCTCAACAAACTCCCACTCTAAGTTTTCACTCTAATCTATTTTGAGGGGGTGCATTGCTTTCAAAAATTATCTACAAGTGGTTCATTTAGCATGCAATATTATTCTCTAATGATTGTTCATTCTACAAGTGGATCAATGTACATTAAATTGTATTTTAATTGACTTGTTAAATCAAAAGTTGCAACCATATATGCAATTTTTGAGAGGGAGAATAGTGAATAAAATGTGATCAATAAGGCTTAATTCGGATAAGATCTTTTGAATATAAGTGCGTTCTCGACCTCGCATGTGCAAAACTCTTTAATAATATAATGCATATGTGTAGGGGGAGCTTTTGGTGAAACTAAAAACTTTTAATGTGTAACAAATGATTTCTTAAACACATTGACTGATTTTTCAAATGGTTTTATGGATACGATGGTAATACCTAATGACTGACCAATTGATGATTATCAAGGAGATATAAGGCGGTTAAGGATATGTATTCTATTCTATGATGCAGCCAAAACCAGAGAGATCTACCCAGGGACACTCCAATTAATAGAGTAGAAGTCCTTAGGTATGATTGAAAAAGGAGTAAAAGTTAAAATGGGAAGAATGTTATCCAAGGCATGAGTTATCACCAGAATAATCCCAACATGGTGATAATGAGGACGCGTTGGTTTAACATTGAAGGGGTTGAAGAATGAAAAAGAATTATAAGGATAAAGGGTGTAAAGAAAGAAGCCCTCCATACAACTTTAGGCAGAAACCGAGTCAATGCATAATCTATCGGTAATCACAATGATGATTCTGGTATTGAAGACAAGTCATCATGGACCCAGTGATGCAAGGCACAACCCTGACAACTACTCAGGCTTCTCTCAAAATAAGTTTTTTTCATTTCTCACGGAGATCAACACGCTTCTATCAACTTTCTCACTCCGAGATCGTAGATATTGAAAAGGTGGCAGTTCGCTCCAGCCTCGATCACTAAATAACAAAAGTGCACTTATAGAGTTTAGAGCCAATGAGATCAAATCAATAAATCACATTAGGACACAATTCCATTTACACTTGTTGTTCATCATCAAGAACACAAGCTGTACAAGAGTCTAACACAGTCATAAATATAAACTGTGTGAATTAATGAGAATTGACTGATGCAGAAGAATTGCGCGAGGGGGCCATCGAACAGCTGGAAAAAGCTCGGACTCGCTTACGGAAGCGAAAAAAATATTCTTTTTTCCTTAGTTTATTTGATCAAAAAAGCAACTTTGTTTTGATGTGTTTAAAAATCTTTACCCATTAACATGTTGACTGATTTTCAAAAAAGTTTTCTTTAGACTTTTAAGAAATTCATTGTTCTATGAGGTCGATCTCTTGTTCATTGTGGCAGCCTCAAAAAGGCATCTAGGCTTGGGAAGACTGAACACGTATTGACGACTTAATCAGTCAGATAGTAACTAACTGATTCACTCTTATCATGCTGTCTGCTTTAAGATATTTTGATAATGAGAACAAGAAAGTACAACTGCGAAACCCTGGCAAGGAGATTTTTAAATCTACTTGATTACATGTACACTATTTATACTATAAAAAGGGGAACCAGTGGTTATCGCAACCTAAAATCGACAAAATGACAAAGACATATTTTTCCATATTTGTTGTTTATCACTAACTTAAACATGCAGGACTAGTCGATGGCGTAACTACCATATTCCAGCTGAGTAGCAGTCAAGACTTAAAGACAGCTCTGAATTTCAAAGATTTACTTCCACATGCTTTGATAAACAAGAACTTCCTCAAAGAACATCAAGAACATGAGTACAAGTAGTTCAAGTCACAAGGTCTATGTCGAGGAAGATTGTCAGCCTTCAAGTGATGTCAAAGTATGAGTATGTCGGTTAAGAAGTGTTCTAGTCAACAAGTATCCGAGAGTATCTCAAGGCTAAAAGATCATGATATCAAGATTAAAGTCAAAGATATCAATATAAAGATCAAGATCAAGATCCAAGATCACAAGCATGCAAAAGGATCTACAAAAGAATTCTCGAGAATACAAGGTTCTAAGACTCAAGACGTCACTAGAAGTGAACCATATATGCAATGACCACCCCTTAAGGGGAGATTGTTAGCCTTAGTTTTTTGTAAAGTGATGGTCATTATTATTTCCGAACCTTGTATAGGATTGTTTTAGTTAACAGGAATTGTCTAAGGTAATTGGGCCTAAGTTACGAGCTTAAAGCCCACTAGTTACTATGTTTCGGCCTAAGTCGGCCTAATAGAAAGCCCATAAGGGCCGACCCCCCTTGTAGTATAAATACCACCCTCCTAGCATGTTAGGAGGGTATTAGATCTCATTTTCTCTAGTGAATCATCTACCTCCTTCTCTCTTCCTCTTTCTCTCTCTAAACCCTCTTTCTCTTTCTAGAATTTCTTTATTTTCATATTTATGTATGATTGATGTTAGTATTACACAACTACTTTAAATCATGGTACATCTTATATGTTCCAAGGTATATAATGTACTTAGACTTATGCGATTCATGCATAATCAGATCTCTTAAGGCTCCAAAGCGTAGTAACCAACTCATGTTCCTAATACATAGGGTTCCATCAAGATGAGTCTCAAACTCCTTGTCCATTCTATGAAGATTTTCTTCCTTAATACTCTCTTCTTTCATTGTCTCAACTTGAGCATTCAAAATTTGGGATGGAAGGTTTAAATCAATAGTTATAACTAAGGCTCGAACTTGTAGTGGCTTTATATGTTCCTTCTTGATTAAGGAATCTGCCACCACGTTCGCCTTTCTAGGGTGATAACAAATCTCATAATCGTAATCACTAAGTAATTCCAACCATGAGCATTTTCTCATGTTCAACTCCTTCTGATCAAGGATGTGTTGCAAGCTTTTGTGATCAGTGAACATGGTACACTTTGTGCCCTACAAGTAGTGCCTCTTAATCTTTAGAGCGAACACTATAGCTCCTAGCTCTAAATTATAGGTTGTATAATTCTTCTCATAAACCTTGAGTTGACGGGACGCGTAGGCTTTAACTTTCTCCTTTTGCATTAATACATCACCTAAGCCCTTATGCGAAACATCGTAGTAAACCACAAAGTTTTTAGTTCCTTCTAGCAATGCCAAAATCGGCACGTTGCACTATTTCTGCTTATGGAATCTAAGTAATCTTTAAACACATAAAGAACTATGAAGAAATGTAGAGAGAGAAAGAGAGTGGGAGGTTGCTTCTAGTGAGAGAAAGTGAAAGAGAAAAACATGTATTACTATGTGTGAAATGAAACAACCAACACCCTTTTTATAGCATGGAAAGGGTTTAAATACCTAGTATGGCCAGTTGGATACGGCCTTGTCCATGGGCTTTCCATGGGCTTTTCCTTAACTAGTGATAAGTGTTAAATTGTATACAATAAATACCCGGGATTTTGCCAATAAAAGCCAAGAAAACATGCCAAAAGATAGAAATATGTGTGCTTTTGTGTCTTAACGTGCAGGAAAGGATAATAAAGTCAAAAAGAGCAAAAACAAGCAAAAACCGACAAGAAACGGAAAAGACAAGTACAAGAGAGAGTTTTGAAGCCAATATCAAAGCCGGATCAGCCCAACAACAAGAAAAGAAAGTCAATGAAGACCCAATTGAAGTCAAAGGATTAATAATGATAAGTTTGCAAAGTTTAAGGGCTCATTTGGATGTTTTAAAAGTCCAAGGACCAAAGTTGTCAAAGCTAGAAAGTTGGTTTATTAAGAGGAAAAAGGAGAATGAAACCACAAGGGCCAGAAGTGTCAACATTCAAACTTATTTTACACTACAATTGAGGGAAAGAAACACAAGGACTGTTTTTGCAAATAGGCCAAAGTTTTCAAACACACGCGGGTCAATTTTTCCCCTAACCACCTATAACCGTCTTTCCCGCCCAAAACCCGAACAAACCCACCTTTGCAAAAACCCTTCTCCCGTCTCTACAAGCTCACCCCACCTCGTATTAAACCATCTCCACATCATTTCGCACACGTGGCGAGTTCTAATTGGTGCGAACACATCACCAATTAGATCCAACGGCTTGGATTCAAAGAGAAAAGATCAACGGCTATAAAGGATTGAAACTCTCATCACTCTCATCACTCTCAACTATAAATACAAGCTCTTAGTTAGTTTTAGAGTGAGAGTTAGTTAATTTTTCAGTTTACTTTGTAATTTTTCCTTTTTAGCTTTCGTTTACTGTTCATCGTTTTCAATTAAGCTTTTAAACTTTTAAATTCAGTTGTACTACTTGTTTCTTCACTTGTACTCTTCATTTCTAAGCAATAAAGCTATTTGAGTTGATTTCATTTACAAGTTTTCATGTAATAAGCCGTTTTTAGTCAATAAGCTTGTAATAAGCTCAATATAGCTTATTTTGTTTTCTCATGTTCTAAAGTTGTTCAAATTTGGTTAATGGCTTTCTAGATATTGATTTTGCTTATTTTGATTCAATAAAGTTCAATTGGGTTCATATTGATCAAAATTGGAAGCATTATGAAGAATAAGCTCATTTAGCTTATTCAGCTTAAAGCTTAAAGGTTTAGAGGCAAGGTGCCACATTAGGATTTTGTTTAGAGGTCACTCATTCAGAAAGAGTGACCTATAGTTCTGAGACTTCAATTCACAGGTTTCCTTTTCTACATTTTATTTTAACATTCATCTAGCTTAATCAAGTAGCTTATTTCTTTATCCTTTTTGTGTGCTTAAACTTGTTAAAAGTTGCTTAGATAGTTTAGATATTCAACTATTTTTAGTTGAATGTAGCTTGAATTCATTAAGATTCTCATTTAGCCTTTAAGATTCTGTCAAAGTTTAGATAAGCTAGCTGATAAACTAGCTTAATTCTTTTAATAAGCTTTAGTTTTTATAGTTAAATTAGCTTAAATAGGTGAGTTTTAGAGTAAGTAGATATAAGGTTCTAGTAGTTTTAGTTTTAAAATAGACTTTGAGAGGAATAATATAGTTTGGACAGTTGTAGTTAAGTAGTGTTTGGATTTAGGTGTATTTGACCTCTAAAGTCAACATAATTCTGTCAATTCACTTTACACAGTTGAGGTTTTAATAGTTAACAAGTTTTAAATAAGTTTTAAAAGTTAGTTTATAGAATTTAAAGATTTAAGAGTTCAAAAAAGCTTTGCCAGCACCAGGGCAGTTTTTAGTTCAAAGTAATTTTAGAATTTAGTGTTTCATAAGCATCTTAGAGCTAAAATTTAGTTAATGTAGGTTTAAATACATTTAGATAGTGAGTGTATGAGTTTTGAAGTAGGAATTTAACCTGCACTTAAGGCTTTTACCAAGTATATCAGCAACAACAGTACTAACTCAGTTAAGTACTGCTGTTGCTTATCAACTTTCTAGCTTCTTTTTAGTTCTTATAATTAGGAGTTAGAACTTAGGTTTAAGCATCTAAGTAGTACTCTATTAGCTCTTTTAAATTCATCTTTTAAGTTTTATTTATAAGCTCTAGGTTAGCTTGTAGGTTCTTGCAAAAGTGATATAGTAGCAATTGAGAGTACTAGCTTATTACTTTTGAATTTCTAATTTTTAGTTGTCATTTCAAAAAGCCTTTTATCTAGGTTTGTTCTATATTCCTAGAATAGCTTATATTCAAAATTTTAGCTTTTAGGATTAAGTTTTAAGCTAGTTAGCTTAATAGGATTTGCTTAATTTCAGTGATTAGGCTGAACTTTACTTTTTAAGATCAATTTCCTTGTTAATCTTGTATATCTTTAGCTTAAGTCTTTTTAGAAATCTCTAGTACACATTACAAGCTTCATATAGCTGCTTTTAGTTTTTATTTTCATTTAGAAATAAGCTAGATATAAGCCAAATACTAGAAAGGTTAGGAAAACCTTAGTTACTGTAGAGCAGTTCAAAAAGCTTATTTTCTAGCTTATTCAGTTGTTAAAAGTTCAAAGTGCCTTTGTTAAAGTTGTAGTGTATAAGCTCAAGTTCAACTTTGTAGTTTTAAGTTTTTGCTAAATTTCATTTTTTAAATAAGCCAATAATAAGCCAAATCGTAGGGACTGTTTGGTACATTTTCATAGTTAAGGGTGTACTGTTTTCATTGTAGTGTAAATTCTAGTCACTTACCCCACCTACCCTTTACTTTCATTCTCTACACTTTCTACCCTGTCTTTTCAGTTTAATAAAGTAGATTTAATATTTTCAATATTAGATTTAAAAAAAATTAGGGCTAGGTTTTAATTGGTAAAATTAGGGTTCAATTGGTTTATAAAATTTAGGCATTTTTGTTCCATTTGATTTTTGCACATTTTTAGTTGTTAAAAATCATTTTTCTTTATTTTTCCAGTAAAGTTTGTATTTTCTAGAAATTAAAATAGATTTTTAGTAATTTCTTTTTCTTAAAAAATAGAAAACTGTTTGGAAAAATCTAATTCTTTTTGTAATAATTTTCTTTTTCACTCTAGTATTTTTGAAAAATAAAAATAGAATTTTAGTGTTAATTTTTAGAAAAAGTTTATTTTTAGTAATTCATTTTTCTTTAAAAATTCATATAAAATTCAAAAATAGTTAAAAAATTCTAATTCTTTTTCCTAAAATTTTCTTTTTAAATTTGTGATTTTTAGGTATAAAATTTGTTAAAAGTAGTGCTTTAGATTTTAAATTTCAGTTTTAGCTCACGTTTTCAATTTTCGTGTATTAAAATTTCGTGCTAGTTAATTGTTTTTAATTGTGCTATTATATTCGTAGTGTAATCCAAAGTTCAAAAATCCTTTATCATTCTTAACTCGAATCCGAATTATTCCCGAATCTCTTCTAAAATTCAAAGATCCTTTTAACCATTATGACTCGAATCAGAATATTTCCGCAGAATCTCAATTCACGACTTCGTTGGGATACGACCCAAGAAGAAATACTTCCCGGTTAAAAATATACATATTGTGTTTTCTTAAGTGAGATTTTATCCTTTTATTTCTCTTGTTTGAGAAGTAGTTTGGAGAGAATTGTCACGGGATTAATACTATATATATATAAATTTGACTAGTGCTCACACACTACACCAACTAGACTATCTAGTTTCCAAATATTACTATACGTGCTATCTAACGATATTAATGGAAGTGACTGATACTTTCGTATTCTTAACAATCGCCCCCTAAGGGAGGTCACTCCATTTTACAAAAACTTGAACCTATCATACTATGCTTTGTCTTCAGTCTTGTGCTCGCAAACTTGTTTTCTTGACTTTTTCTTATGAACATGATGTAGTGATCTTTGACTTTAGGCTTGAGCTTGTTCTGATAGGCTTGACTTGTATGTGAACTTGAACTTCTTTGAGATCATCAACCAAGCATAATCTCTTATCATCATCTTGTGATCTTGTCGCTGTCTTGTGCATTTGTGACTTTTAGACCGACATGCTTATACTTGGTCTTGAAAGCTTGAATAAGACATCTTTCTTGAAAATCTTTAACTATAACACTTCGTCACTTCGAGAAAGACGTTCGGTATCCGAGTGACGGAAACTTCTATAAAATTTTTTGACTTTAACACGTTGTCACTTCAAGAAAGACGTACGGTATCAGAGTAGCGAAAGTCTTTAAACATGTACCTAAGCTTTCATGATGCCTTTATATATGTCGGTTGAGTATGAGCATGTGGTTTTGGCTTTGAATTGTCATCTGGAAGCTGCTACCACCGTTAGGAAATCAGCATAAATGGGTTAGTGATAAGGACAAAAGTGGCTTTGTCACTTCGTCGAATATGGTTGTAACAACCACGGTTCCCTGTTACTCAGTATAAATACTGCATGTGATCAGGTAGAATTCCAAGGAATCTCCTTGACAGGGTTTCGCAGCTGCACTAGTTGTTCTCTTTACCGGAGCATCTCAAAGCAGACAACACGGTAAGAGTAAACCGGTAAGTTACTATCTTCCCGATTAAGCCGTCAAAATTCTTGTTCATCTCTTTCCACATGTCCAGATACTCCGATGAGAGTCTTCCCTGGACATAAGATTGAAAATTGATTTAGGCAAAATCAGTCGGTGTTCAGAGATGCAAACGTTTTTATGACACCACCAACAATTTTAGAAATCTTTTCAAAAGTTCATTTCGTCAATGCATAATGTTGGAACCGAATCGATATCCAGTGTCCTAAGTTTTTTATTTTCGGGATCCTTGTAGATCTCCATAAGTCACGCTACCAAGAGTCTTGTTGACTTGGTTCAAGCAGGATTTCCAACTTCATATGGTGAATAACATAAGTATCACTCATTCGGATTATTCTGGCAAAATCATAGAAGGAAAATTGCGTAGGAACTCTTGATATATATTTCTGTTTTTCACATTGTGTAAATTAGCAAACTATTTTAGATAAAGTTTTTCCTATGATATTTATGGATGATCTCTTTTGGCTTAGACTCAATATAGCAACATTTGAATTTTAGTAATCGGAAAGCTGGGGCAGACTGCCTGCCTTTTCAATACCAACTAACTTGGAAGATAAATTTGATAGTAAAATTTGTGTAAACTCCGAGAGAAATGAAATAAAACTTTGAGAAATTTTTGAGAGTGGCTAGGGAGAGTTTTCATTGCATCACTAGCTCATGAGTCAGCTTCATGTCAGCAATCATCCTTGGTAAATCTGGACAACAGATTAATTGAGCCTTGATATCCTGCCTAGGTTTAAGGGGGGCTTCTTTCTTTTTCATATTTCAAATCAGCCCTTTATCTTAATGGTTTTCCTTTTAAATTCATCAACCCCTTCAGTGCTTTACTGAGACTTCATGACTTTTAACGCTTTGTTAGGTTGGTTTCCATACTATCTTCCATCTCAGTCGGCATTTAATCCCCTTTTTCCTCACGATTTTCTCCTTTTTATCATACATAAGGACTTTCTATTCTAACTAATGGAATGTCCCTAGGTACATCTCTCTGGTTTTGGCTGGATCGTGGGAACAAATACCTATACCTAACCATCTTATAACTCTAAATAATTAAATACATGGTCTTCCCTTTTGATATCATTCACAGCCTTAAAACTATTTGTAATGCTCCCCCTCAACATGTGTATCGATATACGAAAAATGTTTAGCATATGAAGGGATGAAGCTTGCACTTGAGTCCTTTAAATTCACATCTTTTGCACACCATAATAATTTAATCGACATTTCTTCCGCTTATAAAAGAGTTAAAATCTCTTGATATTTTGGATACCAATTTATCAAATATTCATGGTTTCAAGGAGGAAAAAAAAATGTCCACTTATGTTAACAAGCGCAATTATTGAGACAAGACATTTTAATGTCTGCCCCCCTCAAATAAAAGGAATAAATATGGTGTTTTAGTATGTGAATTTAAAATTTTTTGAATTTACTAAGAAAAATTTGTAAAATTCAATAACTCAACACTATATAATCGCCATATTATAGTTCTACAACTATTTATTTACCATTAATTCACAAAGAGTGTATTTATATACGAGAGATGGACCTGAAATAAGATAGGACAAAATATGATAAATCATATTGTCCATTCCAGCAACCTGAGGTCATTCCCGTATTCTCTTCCACCAACGAACTTCTCTAAATTCCACATCAACCTCCTCTCATAAAGCTGTTTGTCGATATCCTGAACTATAACCCGATCCTATTTCTTGTCTAGTCTACTCTATTTCATCTTTGGCAGATATTCCATCCTTATTCTTGAAGCAATATCATGAAGAGCATTTTGAACATCATTGAGCATGCCATCACTGAATTTATGGAGTTCATCAGTACGCATCAATCTGTTTTCGTTGTTTTGGTCCTTGTATATCACTCCTTGAGGGTCTGAATATGCAGTGTATGTGGTTCTGTTCCTGAGATTTGACCTGAATGTGGCTGGTTTGGTAAGATTGAGCTTCTATTGGTAACTTTCAACACCTAATTGAAGATCTTCCACCTGCCTTTGAATAACAATACGTTTGGTAAACATATGTAATGCTACATTCAAGTCATACCGTTCATCTATTGTGAGATTGGACAACTTCTATTGAACAAGTAGAAGTAACATGTCCTCAATGTCTTATAAGCGAAGTCTTGGGAAATCACCTTCTCGAAATGTGTACAACTGCTGATCCTCTCGACGAACTTCAATCTCTTCCAAGTGACCATAGCCATACTTCTTCATAATCGTAAGTCTGGTAACCGCAATGATTTGTTTTCTGGAGTAAACATATTTAGACGAAGTCATGTTGCTGGCAAACCCGTAGAATCTTTAGCATTTGGGACCCTAATGTGAAGTGCCCAAGTAAGCATGCTTATCATATATCACTTTCACGAGACTCCACAAATTACAAACCAAGTCTTCGTAATGGAAGTTGAGTATTGTTTGCTTAAATCTCCTCTTTTTAGATATTCCAGGTCGTTGTTGATAAAGAAATCCTGAGGGATAACTTGACAGCCTCGATGATCTGGAATCAACGGGAGATGTTTACTAAGATCGAATGAATACGATTTGCCTTCAAGGTTATGCCATTCAAGTCGTTCAGTGGTAGCCTTGGAACATTCTTCAAGATGATACTCTAATTCTGTAAGACTCTTACAGGTGCCTTTGAGTAGCTCGAAAGCCGGTCCGACAAGAATTTCTTAAGTCAGATCTTTAATGTTGAGCCGATTCAGGATAAATGCAGAGAAGTCGAATGAAGTATCCATAAGCTCATCGAATGAAGTACAAGGTTCTTCAACAAGAGCAACTTGACTAATCCAGGTCTGAGGAGGTCAGAAGTTAACATATTGTCTCTTATTCCAATCAGGATCAGGAGTTGGAGATTGCTTGGGTTTCTTGAACCAATCAGCCTTGGAAACCTACTTGTTAGTGGGTTGTTCATCATTTTTCCCCATGTTGAACTCTTGATTTTGTTGCACTCCCGAGTCATCAATTGTATGACTTGGCTCCTCTATATGGGAAGACTTGCCAGAAGGCTTATGTTGAGAGTGGGAGGCGTCTTTAGAGGTGCTTGAAGACTTCTTTTCCTTTGACCTTAAATTTATGGATGACTCAGCTTCCTTGCTTGACTTCCTTCTTTTCGTCCCTCGGTCTGATCCAACAGAGGGGTCTTGATCTTTGTCTATGTCATCTTGACTCCTCTTCAACGTAAAGACTTCACCATATGTATCAAATAGATATTTGTCAGTTTGATAAGATTTGACCAGTGCTTCATAAAGCTCCCTTTTATAGTTAGTTTTTTCATATGATTTGTTCTTCTCCATCTTTTCTATAAGTATCTTTGTAAGCTCAAACTCGGAGAGTGATGCGGCCGCCTCATAAGTAGACTTTGGTTGAGAGGAAGACCTTGCCAAGACTATAGCTTCTAATGATTTTATGACATTTTTCTCTATCACATGAGTTACAAAGTCTGAGACTGCTTGAGGGAGAATCTGAGGAATTTGAGTGTTCATTTCTTCTTTAAGAATAGCTCTCATTAATGTGTCAACGAGTTCTATGTTATCCCTTTTCTCAACTTGAGCTTCTTCTCTACAGTCCAAATTATGTACCAGAATGACCTTTTGGATAACTTCTCCAAGTTTGTTGTCAATTTAATGATCTACTATAGCTTTATCTCTGACAGATCTTTTTCCAAGTTGGTGAATTTGTCATTGAACTTGAATACAGATGAGAAATCTAGAAATGAAGGAAATGAGGTTGTAGCTTCAGAAGTTGTTGGTGTCAAAGTTGGTGTTGCTTGTTGTGGAAGAGGATTGAAGAAAGGAGGTGGTGGAACGGATATTATTTCAGGAACAACCGTTATTGGAACGGTGTAAGGAGATGATGTCTGACTCCCTGGTTCTTCATGACGAACTATGGTGACCATTAAAGAAGCAATCGAAGGATTCTTAAGATTTAGGAGCTTGCTTGTAAGGTCGGAGGAGACAGAAGAACTTTGTACTCGTTCATCAGTCTTCTGTGTGTCAAGGACGGGTGTAAGTGTCACATGAGCGTCTTCCTCTACTTGCTCGAACCCTAACTCTTGAGAAACATTTTGTTAGTGTATGCCACCTTTATCAACATCGGTCATGTCAGCATCTCTATTTCCTAAATTCACGTTTACATCATTATACAGATCCTTAGTGACCTCATCATCTTCTTCTTCATCCATCTTTTCTTAATCATCAATATTTTCTTCTTCTTCTTCATAGTATTCAGTGCTATAGTGATTGAGAACAAGAATCTTGATTATGTCTGACTAAGTTCTATCACTATTAGTCTCTTCGTCATCGTTATTCGTGTCATCATCTTCTTGGTTATCATCATTAGCATCATCATCATCACCATCACCATCGCCATCATTACCATCATTACCATCATAATCATCATTATCATTATCACTTTTATCTTCAGAATCATTTTCATCATCATCATCTTCTTCTCCACTGTCACCCCAAGAATCTTTCTCACTTTCAGAATCATATTTGGGTACATCAAGAACCCCTGGTTTAATACCAATTCCTTCATCTGCACCAGATGTCTTGCGATGTTGCTCATCAGGAACCCCTGATTCAAAATCAGTTCCATCACCAGAGCCACTTGCATGAGAAATGTGGAAATCTTTCTTGCTTCGTTTGGTAACCTCCTTGATTTGAGCAGCTTCAGAAAGAGCTACTTCTGAGAGAACATTTAAACCCTTGCCTCTGTCAGCCTTAACCGGTGCCTTATTCTTAGTCGGTTTAGGTTTGGTAGTAGCAACTTTCTTAGATTTAGCAGACTTCTTGGAAGGAGATTCCTCAGATGAGATGGCTGAATCTGATTTCTTTTGTCTTTTCCTTGACTTTGGAGGTTCAGCTCATGAAGCAATTGCATAATAAGTCTTGTAAGCAACAGAGTCTTGCAGGGTTTGATTTGTCATTGCTTTAGGTAGGATTGCACCATATACTTGAGCTTTTAAAGTCATGATTCTGCTAAGAGTTTGCCAATACAGTTTATATATAACCAATTTTATATATGACACTATATGGCATTCTATTTAATGACAGACAAGCATTTAGATTGTAAAATTAACCATTTTTAATTTGCCTCCTAAATTATGTTTTAAATCGCCTCCTAAAGAGATAACACTAATTCGCCTCCTTAAGGGAAATGACTAATTCGCCTCCTAAAGGAATATGACTAATTTTCCTCCTTAAGGGAAATGACTAATTCGCCTCTTTAAGGGAAATGACTAATTCGCCTCCTAAAGGAATATGACTAATTCTCCTCCTTAAGGGAAATGACTAATTTGCCTCCTAAAGGGATATGACTAATTTGCCTCCTTAAGGGAAATGACTAATTCGCCTCCTAAAGGAATATGACTAATTCGCCTCCTTAAGAGAAATGACTAATTCGCCTCCTAAAGGAGTATGACTAATTCGCCTCCTTAAGGGAAATGACAAATTCGCCTCCTAAGGGAGTGAACTAATTCGCCTCCTAAAGGGGTGAACTAATTCGCCTCCTAAAGGGGTGAACTAATTCGCCTTCTAAAGGGGTGAACTAATTCGCCTCCTTCATACTTTGTTAATTTGCCTCTGGTTTTTCAATCTTTATATCCTAGTGTTTTTAGGCATCATAAGGCATTTATACAAGTATCTTAGCATTACACAATAGCAAATGAATCATTTTCAACAAGATTTAACCACTAAAATTGCCACAAAGCTCAAAAAGAACACGTAATCACATAAAGCTCATACACAAGTTTTATTTATGTTCAAACATGGGATTTTAAGGATCAAATGCATACAAGGATAGGACCTAGTACTTTCTAATAACAAACCCACAAACATTTTTCAAGTTTTACCCATTTCCACATTTTCAATACAAGAATTGAGCCAAATACAATCATACGTTAACCATATTCAAAACTGAATTAAACGAGTGTTATACACCCTTGGACGAACCAAACCCCTCAATCAATTTAGATTTTTATCCACTTTTGATTTTGAAGAACCCTAGATCCATTTCTACGGTTTTCCCACTCAAAAATATTATTTAACCTAATTCATTTAAGAGATATGATGTTGAGGGTGTAGGGAACAACTTCTTAGTTATACCTTAAGCTTAATATCTACTGGTTTTTATAATTGAAGGTTGGACGAGTGATTGGCAATGGGAGAGACAAAAAAGTTAAGTGTTTGTGTGTGTGTGTGAAATGAGCAGGGTGAAGGGGTGTTTGTGTTTGAACTTTGATAGTTTGATACAAATGCCCCCTGAACTACTAGACCTTATGCATTTTTCTTAGTTAAGTTTTCCTAGGCATAATATAGTTTAACAATGGGCCTATTTAGTCCTTAATGTTTTAATTACTACACTTCGCAACTTATATTTGCACGCAAATCCCTAAAGGCATAAACACATAACAGTTAAGGCCCACATAAGTTAAACTTAACTAACTCCCCTTTAATTGTTAACCTGTTATTGTTTAAAACCTTTTTCCTTTATCACCAACTGATTTTATAAAGAAGATATTTGACATTTTCTTCCCCTCAAACAATGACCCGTTTTCTATTTAAAGAGCAGTAGTCGTTGTTTGAGTGGTCAAATGTCATTAAAAATGATTTTCAGATGACATTCAAATATTTTTGTTCTATTTTTGAAAAAAACAACACCATTAAAAATAAGATTTCTCTTGTTTTAACACATAAGCGCACTGACACATACACTTATGAAATATAGGAAGCACATGTTGTGATGCAAAGTAATCATAAGCCTTTGCATGGTCATAAAGTAGACCATGCCTGAGAATAAATTCCCGTTGTGAGGTCAAGTTTTCTTTTTGAAATAATTGCCTTTAAGAAGATGACCGGGTTGCTATCAGAAATAATAGCAAGCCATTTTTGGCATGTTTTAAAAGCTTTTGAACTTCTGCTCGAACTTCATTTACAGCCTCGTATCATTATTAAATGACATTTCTAAGGCCGTAAATGTTCTTGATTTTTAGAAGACATGCCAGAGATACATATTTTTTATATATTTTTTATTTTTTGATTTTTTATTTTCTTTTTGAAAAATTTATATGAAAGAAAAAAATATTTTTGTATTTTTATGTTTTCTTATGTACATATGATACATGATATATCGCGAGTAACCACCTTTACTCGTCCTCTTCCTCCGTCAGACGTTTTAGCATTTCTGGGGACATGCTTCTCATACCGAGCTTTTTGATCAAGAAATTGAATCTTTCTCTTTGCAAGGGTTTGGTAAAGATGTTAGCCAGTTGATATTCCGTCCGAACAAAGTAGAGTTCCACTATTCCATTCTCCACCTGCTCCTTTATAAAATGGTATTGTATATCAATGTACTTGGCTCTTGAGTGTTGTACGTTGTTGCAGCATAGAGTAATCACACTTTTGTTGTCGTAGTACAGAGGAATCTTATTGAATTAAAAACCATAATTTGTTAGCTGTGAGTGCATCCATAGGATTTGAGCATAACACCCAAATAAGGCAATATATTCTGCCTTTGTACTCGATATCGTAGTGCTCTTTTGCTTCTTGGAATACCAACTAACAAGTTTATCACCTAATAATTAAGCGCTTCCTGATGTACTACGTCTAGTGTCCTAACACCACGCTGATCTGCATCTGCATATGTTGTTAGAGACATATCGGTATCCTTCGAGTACCAGAGACCCATTGATTGTGCAAATACAGGCATGATCCAGCTTCGATGAGATCGAAGAGTTCTTTGAGTGATTGTTGAATTGCCAAGCCTTGAATAACATGTGTCAACACAAATGAAAACACTACGTTAAGTGAAGCGTAGGGGGTGTCCCTGCGAATCACCTCCTGTGTGAGAGTAAGTATGTTCTTTGTATTTAGTAAAGTATGATAACGTAAGTAAGTGCGTGACGAGTTCTAGCCATACCTCGAGCCCTTACCATCTATTTATAGGTGTAGAAATGAGATGGGACGAGGCTTAGTACAAAGATCGGTGATCGTGGGGGTGTCCCACGATTTAAGGGGTGATTCTTAGGGTTGTGTACCACGATCTCTATTTTGGCGGGAAGACCTTGATGGAGATGGAGAACGTGGGTTTGACTGTCTGACCTTTGCTATAATTTTATCGAAGGCCCACCGTAAAGGGTGTAGGGCTTCGCGTGGCCGATTCCCATACTGGTAACCACCCCGAAGATGGTTTTACACCACTTGAAACTATTCGAAGTTTATTGGTAGTAATTGGGAGAAGATCACATTCAGGCTTCAAAGGGGAGGCCTTCAAACTGGAGAGGAGGGTACGTCATCAAGCCCTCTAGTTGAATGTAATGTATACATCTATGTATGTATTGCTTTCGACTATCATTCACAAACAAGATCAAAGACCATGTTCCAAGTTGCATACACTAAACAGTGAAACGCACTTTCCCCGGGGTTAGTTGGGGGTTTTAAATGCAGATTACTCAACAGTCAGCCTTGGTTATCGTAAACTTCTTATCTTGATTTAAATTGAGTTTGAAATCAGAGAAGTCCCTCATCTCTTCCACGTGTGCGGTCTTATAGCTCTCTAGCTTCGCCTATATAAACATCATTCCCAAACCCTTTTTTCCTTTTATCACCTCCATTATTCAGCTCTCTTCTTCTTGAAATATTCTTCGGCAAATCTAAGGTAAGAATTTCAAAAGCTATTTTTTAGTTGTGAGTGTGAAGGATACTATAGTTGTGCAGCATTGTGGTTTGTCAACCAAGGAGTTGAATGAATTCCTTTCTTTCTATCCCATTCCTTCAGAGTATGATGTTATATTGCCCACATCTACTCAAACCATCTTTGATGCTCCTCCTGGTTATGTCGGCTTATACACACATTCTTTTTCTCTTGCCAACCTCAGGTTACCTCTTACTGACTTTTTCTGTGAGGTTCTTTAGTATTTCAAAGTTCACATTTCCAGGCTTAACCATTTTGGTTGTGCCAAACTAACAACTTTCATCATTATGTGCAAAGCTTATGGTTGTGAATATAACACCCTGTGTTTTCAAGTCATTGACGACGTCGATAAATATACTATTTATTTTTAGTGTTGTACGCATTTGCTTGTGATTTCATGAATTAAGTTTAAATCGCGTAAGCTAAAAATTAGCGTTCAATGTAAACGGGCATCAAACAATTAAATGTTTACATCAAACAAGGGTTAAGTAATTATTTTGAGGATAATTATTAACTTTGTTCATTTTATTTTTATCGGATACGTAAAGTGTATACGTTTCGCGATAAATTGCGTTTAGGCACTCCCGGAACCACAAAAACTTTTCTACGCTTCAACAAATACCCACATTTATACCCAATACATAAAATTTACTCAAATATATCATGTATAGCTCTATTATGCCGAAATTCTTGCAATGGATACAAAGTTATACAAGAAATATAAGGAAACTCTTACAATTTGGTCAAATGAACAACATACTTCATTAATACCACACCATGCCTTGTTTCTTTGACCTAAAGACCATCCCTAAGACCATGACCCATCCCTAGGACATTACCATGTTCCCTTGACTAGATCTACACCTTATATACATGCATTACATAAGAGAGATATCACTTACATGCTTAAACACTTAACTAGAAAATCAAACAAACCCTCCTTTGTTCTCTCTATATGCTACGGCAATAAGCAAGCACACAACCAAACCCATATCAATTTTTCTACAACCCATACACTCCTATACACATCCATTATAAGACATTCTAAGGTATTTCCAAGCATTGGCTAAGCATTTCCAAGTATTAAGCAAGTGAAAGAAAGCTAGGGTTTTTATTAAGGAAAGCTAGGGTTTCTTTGTGCAAGCTTGGATTTTAGGGCTAAACAAGGGTTTAGCAATTGTTTGTCACCATCATCACACATCATAAGGTCTATTTGAACTCTTTATGTTCTTACAATTTTCATTTATATGCATATGTTAATTCTTTATAGCTTAAATCACCATTTAGGATTTTATCATGAAAATGAGATTTCTACTTGAAATGATCACATGGATTACTTTTATATATGTTGTGTTATTACATATATCATGTTAAAAAGGATGATAAAATATTGTATCATGTTGTTTTGGTGTAAACATGATTATGGGTTAATTAGGGTTTTCATAGTTTCATAATATGTTTTAAGTTAAAGAAATACATAAGACATGTTAAGGTTAATTATGAACTTATATTGATGTTAGATAATCATTAAAATAAAGTTATAACAAGATGGGAAGGCTTGTATGTTAATGGTTATTGTATAAAAATAGTCATATGTTAAACTAGTAAATTATGGTAAATATTAAAGTTATGGTTTGTAAGTATATTGATGGACTTATAAAATATGGACACATGAGGACTTGGATGGACAATTGGACTCTTATTATATGTAACACATATGACATATATAAAATATAAGACTTGTGGTAGTTTACAAAAGTGGAAAAGTATGAAAACAAGGATATATATGGACTTATCTAACTAACACCAACATTCTGTCCAAAATCGTGTAAAAGACATACTTATTTTATGTTTTTATAAGATAATACATTTCACGACGATTCCGAAAAGGTAAGAAACTTGTCAAACGGATTAGTAACGAAAAAGTTACGTTAAAAACAAGTTATACGTTAATAAACGAAGTCGTAAAGGAATTTTTATAAAAACATTTTTATAAAAATTATAAACAGAAAGTGTTGATATTTTTAACAAATAACACATATTTTTAGGATTCCAAAATGATAAGAATCGTAATTTTTCAATTAATAACGAACGAGTTATGAATTTCGCGAGTTTACGACAATTAATACTTTTATAAAACTATTTTTATAAAAGTTACTATTCATGACAGAAAGTTATATTTTTGTAAACCTCATAAATATATAGAACTTTCAAAAACGAGAACGTCCTCGAAAGAATCACTAAAAACGGAGCTATAACGAATAAAATACGACGTTTACGGGTTTTACGACAATTAAATCGATAAAAATATATATATAAGGTCTGATGTGAACAGTATTTTTTTACTGTTCACCAGTAGGTCCGAAATTCGAAAATCCAATTTATGATAACTCGTCTTGATACGAAAAGATGGACATAAGAAACGCGAGAATCGGGTTTAAAACGCGAAAGTTACGCCAGTTTTGCTAAAACGGTAATTATAAACGTTTTAACTTATTAAACACAATTTTACCAAAACCATTAGTTGGTGATTGAGCTATATAGAATATTATGTGGTTATCAAAGTACTATATTACTAGGGAGTTTCATAATGAGGCCTCTTCGGATGGCGTATCGACGAGTTGTTGGATTTACGATTTAAAGTGTCCTAACTCCTCGTACGTCATGTCATGACCTCTTTAATTATGATAGCCCGAACGATAGTACGATGTAACAACTATAGGATTATATTCAATGTTATTGATTAAAGTACTCGGTACTTATACGACCTTAATTTAATTAGGTTGCATTTGATCAATTCGCGTGGCGCGTTATTTGTGATACACTTGGCATTACTCACTCAAGGTGAGTTCATAGCCCCACGTTTTACATGCTTTTGTTTTACAAAGTTTTTGGGGTGAAAAACATGCAATGTTTTACAACTGGACACAAGTGGTTAAGTTTCACATTATGATTACATGTTGCCTAAGTAGCGATAACCCAATCTGAGCCCATTATCATGAACTGTTAATTACGAGCGCGAATGTTATAAATAGATCTATTGGGTTTGACAACCCCGTTCGGGTGATTAGCTATCACTAGGGAAACGAACGTATACCATGTCGAATATAGGATGTTGCGGGTTAGAACATCACCACAAGCATCAGTGTCATGAGCTTAGAGCAACGTAATTACATTTATATGATGTCTGCATCTGTTGCATTATCATACACTTGGGAAATCTTGTGGTCCTACAATATATGATTTATCAAACCTATGAATTCACCAACATTATTGTTGACGTTTTAAAGCAATGTTTTTCAGGGGATCAGTAAGCAAGAGGTACAAGAGATACATTGGTGGTTTTGATTGGGATATCATGCAATAAAGATTTTGTCGCAATACATTTTGTATAACTATGGGCTAGAAATCTTTGTACTTTGAATAAGTGAACAAGTTAAGCTTCGGGCTTATGAAACAATTACTTTGTTAAATCCAATGTATCGTTTTCAAACGACTTTTTGGTCGTTCTATATATATCTTGTGTTATTGATCTGAGAAGTAACACGCCCCGGACCCTTATTCCGCTGCGACCCAATTTGGGGGTGTTACATGTTGCATCTCCTCTTGCATAGCTTCTACCCAATCAGGATCATTAAGTGCTTGAGCAACACTGCTTGGTTCAAGTTAGGATAGAAAACAAGCAAACAGACAATGGAGATAGTCTGTTTGATTGTTCCTTTGTTGATCATGAACATAGCCTGCAAAAGCACTCTCTCCAAACTTGGATTTCTTCAAAGTGCCCCTTGTCAGAACTGGTGAAGTAATATCCCCAATAATCTGTGATATAGGATGAACAGTATGCACCCTTCTTGTGGGAACAGGATCAACAGCTATGGTAGGTGCTAAATTTGTGACTGAACCACCAAAGTCAGCATCATATGTAGATGCAGAGAAAATGCCAGTAGTAGGATGATGGTGAATGCCCTCCATCTCTGAAGATGATGATATGTGATTAGCAAGGTCAGAAGGAGAGGAAAATCTTGTAGAATTTTCACTTGAGCCCAATGAGTGACCAGGAGGAAGTGGTGTAGTAGTATGAACAGGTGCAAACACAGAAGAAGGTGGAGTAGAAGGAACATCAGTATCACCAGCAGCCTGATTAATACTACCAGCAGGAATGCTAGTAGGAGGAATAGCACTAACAGCAGGAACCGTATCAGCTGTGTTCCAAGTGTCCGTTGCTGCAGTATTGGCTTCATATTCTTGTCTTTGAAGCCTAGCAAGTTCCTCTGCATAGTCTGAAGTGCTCTCCACAGTGTCAGAAGCAGGATTAACCTCGGGACCTGAAAAATGGTTAGAAGGAAAAGAAGGAACAACAATCAATTGCTCATCACTCTCTGAATCTGAGTCATCTTGTGGACCTGCATGATTGTTAGTATCTTGAGTACCTGCAGGTTGATTAGACTTGAAACGAGTATAACCTAAAGAATCGTCAAATCGTCATGGTTCAAAGTACCATTCATGACCCCACAACCCTGAATATTTGGTTTATCTTCCATATATCTCAGATTCAGTGTTTCTTCTATCCTTTTGTTGGATAAATTATAAACTCTATAAGCTTTACTATGAGCAGAGTACCCAACAAGAAAACCTTCATCAGCTTTACCCTCAAATTTTCCCAAATGATCACTAGTGTTAAGTATGGTCACATGACAGCCAAAAGGTTTAAGGTGACTAACGTTTGGAACTTTCCCAGATAAAAGTTCATAGGGAGTTTTATTATGGGGCCTAGTTACTAAAACCCTATTATTGAATTATATACGAGCCAGCAGTACTAACAGCTTCTGTCAAAACATGGTAGGTAATCTTGAGTCAGCAAGATAGTTCTTGTGCCTCTTTAGGGTTCTATTCTTTCTTTCAGCAGGCCCCATTTTGTTATTGTGGGGTATACTGGCAACGCTATAATCCCTTTTAATCCCCTTGGACCCACAGAGTTCAATTAAGTTAGAATTTTTGAACTCTGTCCCATTGTCACACCTTATAGCCTTAACCTTTTTAGTTAGCTGGTTTTCTACAAAAGTAATGAAATCCCTAAGGAGATAAAAGGTCTCATCCTTAGTCCCCCAAAATGATAAACCCAGCTAACACCTGCTAAAGTATCTGTGATCACCAATGAATAGTACTTGTGATCAATGCTTTGATGGAAGTAGGACCCACAAAAAGGTCCTTTTGTTTGTAAATGGAGAGGCTCATTAAATGGGTGCTGATGCAGTGATGCCTTGTATGAGGCCTTGTGTTGCATTTCCCTTGTTGGCTGCAACACAGTTGCTGTCATTTGTGAAGAGTTTTGAGGAAACCCATTACCAATCCATGAATGTGCCAGCTTGTTCATGTTTTTGGAAGTTACAATGTAGCCATCCTTTCTATGCAATTTGGTGGACTCATCCAAGGATGCTTTAGCCAACAAAACACTTGTTTTCCCTTTCTGGATCGATGTGAGCCAAATTGAACGAATCGGTTGATTGGTCTTCTGGAACTATGTGTGACGAACAACTTGACTGGAATCAGGTAGTTTGAACTCCTTGGAGAGGACAAGGCACTCTGAGTCAGTAAACAGAACTTTGTTCTTGGTATACAGATTTGTGACACAGAGAAAATTGAAGTTCTGAAGTTCTTCCACATAATAAACATTCTCAAAGTTGAAGTTGGAAGTCCTGATTGTGCCTTTACCAGTGATTTTACCATCTCCACCTCCAAAAGTGACAGTCCCTCCTTTAATCTTCACAAAATCAGCCAATTTCTCCTTATTACCTGTCATGCTTCTGGAACAATCCATTTCAACAATTCCTATATCTTTATTTGTATGAGGAGTGGTCATACAATTATACACAACGAAATACAACATTAGTATACATGGGAGACCCAAGTCAGAACTGACTTGGCCTGCCTTGTGGATCCAATATGAGAAAATCCCTGTAGATTGGGGAGATCCACCATTGTTCTTGGATCCTCCAATGCTATTTGGCCTCGTTACTTTGCCAAGAAACAACCGGATGAGGTATTCTTAACAGCAGTCATCATCTTCCCCTTCATCCATAGCCATTTGGTTATATGATCCAGGCCTACCTAAACTGCTTTTTGGTACTGGTCATAGGTTCTTAGCAGAGGATTATGCCATACCAGTAGGAAATTGGCCACCTCCCTAACAGGCAGGATATGGACTTACCAGCAGAACAGATGTTCTGGGTCTGTTTCCTACTTACCAGCAAGGAAATGATCCTACCAGCAGGAACAGATCTTGGTCTGTTCCTGACTACGTAGGAACATAGGCTGTTGTGTCTAGGAAACAAATGAGGGATGTTTTCTAAATTTTTCACAAGGTTTGCATTACTCAATCTCAACTGATTCTCATAGAAATCACAATCACGAATCAAATGAAATTTACTACCACAAACAAAACATTTCTTAACACAAAAAGACTTGTTTTTACACAGACTAATATTGTTTGATCCATTCATTATTCATAATTCCTAGGAGTTTTTTACATTTTTCCTTTAAAGAAAAAACTAGACTTTGAGTGGACATTGCTATGGTCCTTGGATCATCAGTCTTGTGTAATGTCTTAATGCAGATCTACGAACTAGAGGTGGTCATGGTGGCTTGTGGAGTTGACTCTTGAGGCCAAGATGCAAAAGCCAGTTGTCTCTAGTCTGAAGGACTTGTTACTAGTTTCACGGAGTCAAAGTCTTAGTTACAGAGTCAGTTCAGAATAATTATTGGACTTTGAAACCATAGGTACAATTGTGTGATCATCAATGTCAAGGCTTGTTGGAAGGAGGCATGATTTGTTCCAGTTATAGGGGGGCAGGTACAGCATGCATTCCAAACAGTTTGACATCCAGTCATAGAGAGGTTTCTCTATAGCATCCTTAAGACATGAGTCAAAGATACTAGGTGCAGAGAGATCAAACACCTCATCTGATCCAAAAGTGTCTCCATATCCTAAACCAAATTTTGATCTAGAGGACATGGAATAAAGATTGATCAGCTTTTGATAGGTTTTTGGAAGATTACTTACCATTTGTATAATATTGACATTAGACATCCTCAGTTGGAACTGAATTATTCTTTTATTTCTTTTTTAGCCTGTTCTATTCACAACTTTTCTAGTATTTGGTTTGCATGTTGGTCTGGTGTCTGCAAGGTCTGCAGTCAAGATTAGTTTGTTCGCTGCGTTCTGCCTCTTTAATGAATTATTTTGGTACCCAAGACTTTGTGTTCTAAGTTTTGAACGGGAACTTTGTATGCTTGGATTGGAGAAAACACTCTTTATATTTGCACTTCTAGATTACTAACTCCTTTATTAGTTCTTTTATATTGATTACAGACAAAAGGACAAGATTGTACCTGAGGGGGAAACCCCATGAGTGCAAATTTAGGTTTTCAGCATCAGAGTAGCCATCGCTCCGCAGTCTGCACATGAAACAATTTCAAGTACCAACACCGAGCAGCACAGAAACACATCAGAATCAGTACCAGCAGCAACATACACACCCAATCAGAAGAAAAAAACTATCTCTACCCTCCAACCATCAGCAGCATCACTAGTAGAGAATGATCAGTATCATCCCCCATATCATGTGAATACCCCATAGACTTTAGAAGCTCCTTCTCTATATCTTCACTTTCGTGGTCTGACCAATTGAGCATTGAATCAACTGACACCAAAGCCTTTGGTTCTTCTGATTTTCCCAGTTCTTTTGATCTTAATATTGAGAATACCTATGTCTTATGAAGTCCACCTTCTTCCTGTGCATCTCTTGCATAATGGTCCCAACTCGAACATTGATAGCACCTGACCTTCTTTTATCAAACCTGGCTAGCTCTTTGTTATTAAATTGACTGTTTTCTACCAGCCTTCTTTAAATCTATTGATTCGAACAGACAAGCATTGCCATCTTCCATTTTGGATGTCAAGTTCTTCCAAAATCCATGCCAATATTAGCGTCAAAGTCTTATAAGTGATCTGTGTTGTGGATCACTTTCGAGCAACAAAAGAGTGAAGACATTTTCAAGAACATTGCCTGAAGCATCTAGATGAGTGAAAAAAGTTAGTGGTATAGCTAACCGTCAGAAGGTTGACCTTTGGACCGTCAGCTGTTGAACCCACTTGGAATTGGTGCTAGCCCTGCTTGCACTAATGAAAGCTGAGTGCTGTAGGAGCTAGCAGGAAACTCTTGAATCCATAACTAGAACCACTTTTCACATTCAATCTCAAGTGTCTAAGCTTGTTATATAATCATCAAAGCTTAAGAAATCAAGACCACCCTTTGTTTTAAGGGTGATTGCAACCTGTGACCAAGAAGGTGGTAAAGCTCTAAGGAACTTCATGTTGCAGTCTTCATTATCTGGCCTTGCTTGCATTTGATTCAGTTGACTCAGCACCTTCTGAAACCTATCATATCCCTTGTGCAAACCTTCAGATTCAGATATCTTAAAGTCTGCAAACTCCTGCTTAAGCATTGACTTCCTCATCTTCTTTGACTCTTCATTCCCTCCAAATCTGGCTTTTACTGCCAACCAGATATCCTTAGCATCATCAAGATGATGAAAGTCAGCCATATGATCCTCTGGTAGAGACTGAAGTAGAATAGTTCTAGCTTTTATCTCTCGTTGTACAGCAATCTGATTCTTCCATTGTGAAAGGGAGGCAAGAATCATTATGTTGCCTTTCGGATCTCTACCTGTTCGTTTCCTGCTGTTTCCTTGTAAGAAACAATGTGCCAAAGATTCCTGTGAGTCAGTATTCATAATCCAATAATTCCTCTTCATTGCTCAATTAGAGTTTCATATTCGTCTTTTTTTAAATAAGGGAATTTGGCATTACTGCTGGAAACAGTTGTTGGATTATATTGCTGAAATTGAGGCTGAGGATTTTATGAGGGTTGTGTAGAGGAGGAAGTTTGTGCCTGAAATACAGGTTCAGTTGTTGCCATAGAAAAAACTAGTTCGGATGTTGTTGGGATGGAGAATGAAGAATCGGATGGTGATGGTCCAGTAAACGATGGTGTTGGATACGGTGAAGTCATTGTAATGATTTAGAAGCAATAACAGTAATTATTCTTCAACAGAGACTCTCTCCAGGCTCTGATACCACTTGTAGGTCTCAACCCTAGATAGATCTTTTAAGCCTGTGATGAATATAGAGCACTAATGTAATCAAAAGTAACTCTGTGAGAGACTCTAACAAAACAATCTATTGTTCATGCGGAAAATAAACAATAGTGCTAAAGAAGAATTACTAAAACAATACTTTGATCCTATATGGATCTTTTCTACTAATCATAAAACTATTCCTTGATTGTTCAATCCCCTGTCAAAACCTAAGAACCGCTTTGTGGTTTTTATTTATAGTATGAAACCCTAAACTAATTCTCCTAGAATTACGATTCAGTGATTCTATATTACTACTCTCTCATTGCCTATACATAGTTTTTAAACGAAATAAACTTATCTGGAGTTAATTACTTTACTCTCCAGGACTAATATCATAGCATCCAGGAAACTACCATACCCGCTTAAGTAGCTCAACCTATTACACTATCAGTAGCAAGTTACTCTTTTTTTTTCTTTTTCACCAGTTGGTACATCCCTCTATACTACATACCTACCAATAGGAACTAATAAATACAAATATATTCCTAACACGTCCGTTGATCATGTAAGAGCTACTTACACGGATGGAGATGATTAGTCCCTAAAATTAAAAAGCCCCAACTCAACTCACCCCCTCCTCTCCCCCACCATCCCTCACATTTTCTAATTATAACACTCGCGCTCACTTACCCAATCAACTGATCTAAGTAACTAACGGTTCATGATTAACTGGGGCATGCAAGTTTCAACATTTACTTAGGCAACACGTAAACAAGATTGGGAAAAACGTAAGGCATTTGTGTCCAATGTTTAAAAGCAGGCAATGTAGTAAAGCAAGTAGTAAAAACGTGGGGCGATGAACTCACCTTAAGCAAGTAGTGAGCAAGATATTCAACAAAGTAAATAACGATAACGAACAACTCTAACCGCGACCTAATTAATAGACGCGCTTTAGAAACGAGAAATAAATACGAAACATCGGATAATACGCTTGTAAGAAAAATAGACAATATAAGTGTTTGTGCTTTAGTTTATATAGTAAAAAGTTGTCAGTATGAAATATAAGGTTTTATAGTTACGGTTAACGCATGTTTAAGAAAGGTTTCTATTTTAAAAAACTTACTATTTTAAAAAAGTTCTAAGTTTCGAGACGTTAATACCGTCCCCTAATATTCGATGATTCCATTTGCCTACAACGCGCTACTTAAACACTAAGCCGCCCTAACTTCAATCAAGTGCCGTCTAGTTATTAATTATCATAGTTACTATTTTTAAAAGTTTTCCGTTTTAGAAATCCAGACAATATATTTGTGACGTTTCCAAAGTTTCCACTTAATATACCAGTGTCTATATACATTTTGCGAATGTTTTTAAAGCCCAAATATGTCCAAAAGTGTCCGGAAACCGCTTTTTAATTTCCAATCAGCACCTTAAATAACTATTTTTCCAAAAAAGTATTTCAAAATTCATTTCGCCATAACTCGGTCGTTTTAAGTCCGCTTTTAGTGTACGATATATGAAAATCTATCTATTCAAAAGAAGCACTCTAAAACTACTTTCTTGCCAAATAAAAACATTTTTAAGTCGCCCAAATCCTCAAAACAAAATCGGATCAGCAACTACCTTTTTCACAAACGCTCCCGAAAATTCATCTGAACTTCACAATAGTGCCTATCTAAGCTCTAATATCATTCACACACAAGTCCCCATACAAAAACACACCTAAAATAAACTATCCTTATCTCTATTGTTGCGACTCACTTTTCAACTCACCTCACCAAGATCGCAAAGTCATAAACATATTACTTCCATTTTTATAAAAGATGACAAGATATTATTTCATTTCTTTTTAAAAAAAGTGTCACAAACATATGGATTCTTAAGCATGAACAAGATTCATAAGAATGAAAGAGAATATCAAAAGAAAGATTAAGAAATACTTACAAGAATGAAGAACAAGAATCAATAACACAAGATCTATACCCAAAAACACTAGATCTTAAAACAACGACAAATAAAACTAGAAACTCAACTTGTGGATCTGAGAAACCCTTGAAAACAATAATGATACAAACCCTGGACCACCCTTAGATATGATTAGAAATGATTTGAAATGATTGGTGAATCTTGATAGAAGATCAAACCTATGAAAGTATATGTATGTATGTGTGTGCCTATGAGCAAGGAGAGAGAAAATAGAGATGAGTGATTTTTGAGGCTATGAAATAAGAGTGAAACCCTAAGTTAGAAGTATGTAAGGAATTTATTGGAAATGATTAGGTTAAGGGTTCATGACTAGTCAACCAAGAATGAAACCAATGGCTATGTGACCAACACACACCAAAGGTGTGTGTGGAGATGGTTCAGATGCAAACAGACAGGATATGAGGGGGTAGGGATTCAAGCTTGAATCACTAGCCATTTGAAATTAAATCATATTCCCTTGTTTATTGTTAGTGGGTTTGTGGTCCAAGGTTGGCATGCATAAGGACAAGAGGTATTACACCACCTTGCAGGCCTCTAAAACATCACTATCCTTGCATGTGATGTAGTGTTCTCATTTAAAATTCAAATTTTTGGTTCCTTTTCTTTTCTTTTGCTTGCACCGAAAATTAGAGAGGTTAGGGGGGTTGACCATGAAATTTTGACTTCTAAACCCAACATGTACGATAACTAGAGTTTACTCAAAAAGATTTCGGGATTCCGGGGTTACGTTTGGTCAAAAAGGCGAAAAACGTAAATAATATGTTAAATCGTAAAAATAAGTATCGAAAGTGATAGTAAACTTAGAAACACTTAGAAACAAAGATTAAAATAAACTCAATAATTATCTAGACTATCATAATTCGAAGTTGGATGCGGTTCGATGATGTTTTGAGGTTTACGCGGTGTTAACTTCCTGGTAAACTGCTAAATTCAAACGTAACGTATAAAAGTCAAAAATAATGATCGGAAAAGTTTAAAATATTGACCTAAAATTTACGGGGTGTGACATGGAGCATGATAGCGGAGCATACATCTATGGAGCTTTTGTGAGCGTCGACACAAATGACATTTTCTCGAACAATAAGTTCCCAATCCTTGATGTTGGGAGGAAGATTGTCTCGAAGGATATTGGTAGGATTTGAGCAACTTTGATGACTTAAAGGAATGCAAATGCTTTGAATGAAATCTCTAATGTTTTGAAGATTAGTTTGATAAGAGGCATGTTTTTCACGAGTAGTGTTCAAAAGTTCTAATGAGCAGTCCTTTGAGAAGACACGTGTTTCTTTGTATGGAATTTGAAGGACTTGACCGAATTTTTCGAGTGACATAATGAACTCCTTGTCTCGAATGGTGAAACCAATTGAAAGAGACATATCATGCACATTTTGAATTAGTTGGAATTTGTGATAAAATTTGATGATGAAGCAAGGACAAATATGACCATTTAAGGTGAGGAGACAATCAAATTGAATGAATTTGATTGATCAACGACGTTGTTTCCAAAGGTAAAAGAGGATTCAATGTGTCTTCCTTCATGAATGAAGCGATTTTGAAAAGTTTTGAAGGAGCTTTTGGCATTGTTTGGAGTAAACCTTTAGTGATGGATTTTTGGTATGTAGGCTTTGGTTATTTTGTAGTCGGGTTTCATTATTTCAAGCATAATTTAAACCTAACAAATTTATAATTAGGATATAAATAAGTATATTAAAAGTATGTGTGTAATTCATGTACACGATGTAGTGAATCACACATCTTCATTTTGCATTATCTCTCAAATCGAATGAGTCAAGATAACACAACAATCATAGATCTTGAAGATTCATTCAAGAGAGGGTAATCGTTTTTTATTTGTATTAACTATGTAGATAGACAATATTTGTTAAGAAAAATTTCTAATTGTGAGTTTATAAAAAAAAATATTCTTGGCGAATCACATTTAATGGGAGTTCCAAGTATGGAAAAACAAGTTAATCTATTATTTCAAGTCTTTTTCCTTTTATGGAAAGAAAAATAAGTATTTCAAAATAACGATTCAGTTGAGAAAATTTTACAATTGTGAATGTAGATGTCAAGAAATGTATGGATCTATCTTAATTAAGGCTTGAAATGATGTTGGCGGGAATGCTCAATCTTGGGTGGTATGAGATGTACGGTTGGTCGTAATGGATTGGAAGAAAAAGGCAAGTGGTCCAACAATTTAAATGTAGGGTATCCTGTTGACTCACGAATCCACCTAAATAATGTACGAATCTCCTTATGGTGGATCCGTGGTACGCATGTCTCCAAAAATATGGACAGAGTTGATTTTTGAACAAATTGAGATACGGTGTTGTGTTTTTGGCAATTGAAGTATGTTATATATACTATTAGGAGTATGTGATATAATTTTCGGAGTCGGCGTCCGAGTTTTGAGAGAACCATGCAACTTGTCGTGAATTTTGATGGAATTTCAACGTTAGTCGAACCTACTGAGTGTGTTATATTTTAGATAAGTTTGCCATTACTTAATAAACACAATATTTATGAATATTTAGACTTAAACAAAACATCGTCAATCATAAAGAGTGATGTTGCCATTTCGATGATTGTTCTTTTTGTCCTTTTCACATCGATTTGGTAATTTCATTATTGCCATACATGTAGATTTTGAAGAGATTCATGATCATTTTATTGATATTTTCATTATCTTAGTTAAAATCACTAATCTCGATTTGTTCATGATCGGAAGTTTTGTAATTGGAACTTGTATCGAGAATTAAATCTTTTGGATAATGGAATAATTATTTCATAAAATTCTCCGCTTATGATTATTTTTGAGTGATGGGAATCAATATCCATGTTATGTTCTATCATTCCTATTATTCTTAATCAATTAAATAACTTAAGTTTTTAAAGGCTTTAGTTAAATTTTATCGCCTATATTATCTTCGGATGCACAACTTTTCTCGATAGAGATATTGCCCTTTTGTGACGTTTATCGGTTTTAGAATATGACTGGACGGTATTTCATATGTTTAGTTCCTAGAGTGGTTTGTACGGGGTTTTTACTTAAGTCGATTGCACCTTTATTATCGCACATAATTGGAACGTCGTCGAGGCGTATGCCTTACTTTAGTCATTGAGTGCTCTGTTTCATCAATTTGTGATTGTTGACATGCTTTTTCGGCGAAGACATATTCGGCTTCGGTCGTAAAGATAGCAAGGGTCGTTTGTTTCTTAGCTAACTAAGATGTTAAACAACATCCCATGAACGTACAAACACCACTAGTGCTTTTGCGATCAACGTAAATCGGGGCCATCGCGTGGTAAGAGTCTGCAATAAACTACAGTTCTATTCTGGTTCCTTTAGAATAACATAATCCTAAGTGACTGTTCCTATAAGTATTACCTAAATGTACGCTTATCGGGATTCTTAATGGGTAGTCTTAGTATTTTCTTAGAAACGAGCACATAAGCAAACACTAAACATAATATCGGGCCTACTTGTGGTTAAATAAAGTAAACTACCAATCATACCTCGATATTTAGAGCTATCCACGAAGTCAGCTTCATCATCCTTAGTGAGCTTTATCTCCCATTGGACATCGGTTTGTCTTGGTTGGTTTGGAATCTTTCCAAACCCTAACTTTTTAACAATCCTTGATGTACTTGATTGATTTGAAATATTATTTCGTCTTCCATTTATTTGATTGAAGTCCTAAGAAGAAGTTTCAAATCGCCCATCTGACCTCATCTCTCAAAACTCGTTCGGGCATGATTTTTGCAAAATCATCACACAAGTTTTGACTCGTAGAACCAAATATAATGTCGTCGACATATATTTGAACAATAATAAGATGTAACTTTGATTTCTTAGTAAAAAATGTGTTATCGACCATTCCTATTGAATACTCGTGTTTTATCAAAAATGCTTTTAGTCTATCATACCAAGAAAAACACACACAAAAAAAAAAAAAACAAAAAAACCTTTAGGAGCTTTCTTAAGACCATATAAAGCCTTCTTAAGTTTATAAACATAGTTTGGTTTTTGAAAATCAATGAACCCCGAAGGTTGAGCAACATAGACCTCTTCGTTTATAAAACCATTTAGAAAAGCATTTTTCACATCCATTTGATATAATTTAAAATTATTTGCACAAGCAATAGTAAGAAGTATTCTAATTGACTCTAATCTAGCTACCGGAGCATATGTTTCATCATAATCTATACCTTCTTGTTGATTATATCCCTGTGCTACTAATCTAGCCTTATTTCTAGATACTATACCATTTTCATCTAATTTATTTCTAAAGACCCATTTTGTTCCTATGACAGATTGACTTATTGGTAAAGGATAATTCCAACATCATTAGCTACAATTGATTTCGTTTTTTTGGCATAGCTACAAACTCAATCCTTTCATTCTTTAATGCTTCATTGACTTTTTTTGGACACAACCACACCTCTTTCCCCCCTTCTATTGTAGGATATAAAACAAAAGAAATACTTTGATTTTAGGCTTGAGATCTTAAGGTTCTCTGATTAAGATTTCCTACGACTTGATCTAGTGGACGATTCTTGGACTCTTTAATGTTAATAATTTCGTCAACTTCTATTGACTCGTCTTCTTCATTATTAGTATTTACTATTTTGGTATTCTTTCTAATGGCTTCTTCTTCACCAACATCATCATCAACAATGGTGATAATTTGGTGGAGGAGGATTTTCAATCGAATGTCACATTGTGTGATTCTCTCTTTTTTTTTGACTTTTATTGTATGTTTATTTAGTACTACAATACGCTTTCTTACTTTGGAGAATCACACCTAGAAATATACCTTGTCAAGACTTTTTGGGTCAAACTTGGTTAGATAGTCTTTAGTATTCAAGATGAAGCACTTGCTTCCAAATGCTTTAAAATATTCTAAAGAAGGTTTTCTACCTCTAAATATTTCATAAGGAGTTTTTCCTAGTATTGGTCGAATTAATTTTTTATTCATTCTTTCTACTACCGCATTTGATTGTGGAGTACGTGGAGCCGATAAGTTATGAGTAATGCCTTGTGCATCACAATAAGATCTGAATTGTACTTCATTATCAAATTCTCGACCATGATCTGTTCTAATGGCTATTATAGAACTACCTAGTTGGTTTTGAATTTTTCTACTTAATATTTCAAATTTCTCAAAAGCTTCATTTTAGGACTTTAGAAATCTAGTCATGTATACTAAAATATTCATTACTACAACTAATGTTTATAGATTATCTCCATAAGCTTTAAATTGCCGATGACGAATAAGTCCATATGTAATATTCTAAACATCTTTTAATGGAAACCATATTTTTAGCCTTTATGACTTGCATGAGCTTGATTTCCCAATTTTTACAAGCATTCACAAAAAATGTTTTCATTATTTTTAGCTTAGGTAAGTTCCTAAAATAACTTCTTTAGATGAACAACGACATGAATTTAAACGCTTATTTGCCGTGACCTTAAGTCTTCTTTGCATAAGGATAGACTTATCTCTAACGTGGCGAGACATGTTTGTCTTGAGACTTATATCCTAATTTCATTACGTATAAACCATTTTTCCTAATCACATTTTCTATGATTTTACCATCTTTAATTATTTCACTACCTTCTTCCGTGAATAAGACTTGACACTTATTGTCACAAATTCGACCAACACTAAGCAAGTTAAAGGCTAAGTTTCTACTCGTGTTTACATTAGATTTAGTAAGAGAGTCATTAAGATTCGTACTTTGCCTATGATCTTTCCTTTTGGTTACTTCTTAAAAAACATTACCTCCCGTCGTATGCTTTGTAGTCATGCGTAAAATAAAACTCTTGGTTTACCGGTCATATGTTTGGAGCAACCACTATCTTTGATCCACTCATCCAGTTCTAAGCATGTTCTCAAGCATACCTATTTTAACAAAAGCAAATTCAATTATTTGGTCCTCAATATCTCATGGGTCCAAAAATGTTAGTATTATACATCCCTTGAATTTGTTGCAATTAATTAGGATATTGAAATGGGATACAATTTCCCATATATACAAAGCTGTGATTTTGTTGGTTGTTCCAATTCATAGGGTAGAAGTTTTATATTTGAATTGGATTTGTCTACGTGTTTCTCTTAGGATTGAAGTGGTGTTGTATCTAGGTGAGAAGAGATGTTTCTTCTAGGTAGAGGTGTTTTCGGTTTAGACTCGGTTTTGACATAACCTATACCGCTTTTAGGTGATGGTTTTAAAGACGGTTTCTTTGACTCGTTAATGCTATTATGTATTAGTTTCTTCTTAGTAATAACAAAATCTGATCTAGAAGACATAGGTGGACTAAAAACGTGTTTTGTCCCTTTTTTGCCATAGTTGCGACTCACAGATCCAGGTAAGGTGGATCCGTGCACCTTTATGGTGGATTCGTCCGTCCCTTTTTCGGCAGACGATCCCACGAAACTCATAGTTTTAGTTCCGTTGTTGACGCTTTATCACTATCAAATCCTAGACCTATTTTGCAACTAGGTGACTTTTGATTGTTTAACATTTCTCTTAGTGAATTAGCACTTTTATCAAATTTAACAAATTTAACTTGAGTTTCTTTAAGTTTGGCGTTTTTCGATTTAAGTTCCTCACATAACTCACATGCAATCTCAACTTCTTTACTTCTCTTAAGTTTCTTAATTTTATCGTTCAATTCAAAAATTTATTTTTCTAAAAGATCTCTTTTAGTTTTCAAAATTTTATTCTTGTTAATGATTTTTAAGGTAATTTCACATAAGCTATCGTATCCTATTTGCATACTATCATTATCAAGAGAGTAGCATTTATCTCTATAATGAAGAACGAGCTTAAGAGTTACCTCATTTGACGATTGAGCCATGAGACAAGTTTCATCGTTGGTTTTGTCTTCGACGTCATTTTTGCTATCACTCCAAGAACCTCCAATGAAGGTAATTTGATCTTTATTGTGAGGTAGTTTTGGACAATCGCCAATGAGATGATTTGGATCACCGCATCAAAAACATTTCCGATCACTCTTTCTTTTCTTCTCATATCTTTATAGGAATGACTTCTTTTTTCTTCTCTTGGTTGCCTTAAAAAAATTTACCCTTTCTTTCTAAAGAACTTTTTAAAGTTCCTTACGGCCATAGCATATTCTTCGTCATCGCTTCCGGTTGTCAAAGTTTCATCATCACTAGACTCTTTCTTAGCTTTCAAGGCAATGGACTTAACTCTTTCCTTTTTGCCTCTATAAATTTCGAATCTTTTTCCATGACTACTTCATGTACTTTTAGATTGCCGATAAGCTCGTCTAGAGCTAGTGATGATAATCTTTCGATTCTTTAATCGCCGTAACCTTTTCTCTCCATTTAGGATGTAGAGCCCTAAGAAACTTCCTAACATAGTTCTTGCTAAAGAAACCTTCATCAAGAGCTTTAAGACTAGTAATAATAGTGTTAAATCTAGCAAAACCCGTTATCAATAAATTCTTTTTCAAAGATAGTAAATTGTTCATATTGTTGAACAAGAAGATCAATTTTCTTATCCTTGACTTGGCTATTACCATGATGTGTGATTAACAACTATTGTCAAATTTCTTTAGCTGTTTTACACATAAAAAAAATTCGTTCATATTCATTTTTAGTTAATGCATTTAAAGAACCTTTTTAGTTTCAATTATTTTTAGCAAGTTTCTTTTAAGATCATCTTCTTGTTGTTTCAAAAGGAAACCGTTTTCTAAAACTAAGGTTTCTTTGTTTATACAACCGGTGAAGATCACCATTCAAGATAATATCCAAAGATCTAAATCTTTTTGCTTTCATATAGTTTCAAATCTATTTTTCCAATAGATAAAATGTCCACTTTCCAAAAAGAGGTGGTCTTTGCTAGATGCCCTTCTAGGATATTTATTCGAATACATAGATATTTATTCAAGCTATAATGTACAATATAAGTTAAAGATCTTGGGGACCTTAGGTTTGATACCAATTGTGGAAACTAGATGTGGGAGTTGAATAGTTTTTTTTTACCGTTTTTAAAAATAAAAACGTATATTGGTCGACTTATGTGAATTCAAGAGATTATCACATGTGTATATTGATATGCGATTCTGCAATATGCTAAATAAAAAATCTACGAATATATGACATAAAGATAAGAAAGATCAAACCAAATGCATGATGATTTATAGTGGTTCGGCTACGATGCTCCTCTTTGCTCCTACTCACTCTCAAGTACCCAACTTGAGAGTTATCTTCATATGTAAACACAGCTCCTTAGGGGAGAAAGGGAAAACCGTCACACGTCGCTTACACTTTTTCCACTGAGCGGTACTTAGCTAAATACCGAGTTTACTTCGAGATACGAACCAATCCAACACACTATGTTGTTTTAATGGCCTAAATACTAACCTATATACACATTTGATACACACAACATACACACCAAGATATAATGATGAATGATTTATCACAATACAGTGATGACACAACTAAACTAATAACACTTGAAGCTTGGCGTCTTCTTGAGTGTTCTTCACTAAAGAGTGGAATGAAGTTGATCACTTGTAATGGATTATTTGACAAGTATAATGTCAAAAGAATTTATTAAAAGATAAAATATTTGTGAGGAAAACTATTTGTCAAGAGTTGTATTTTTAAAATGAAAGCTTGGAGGTTGGAATTTATAGGCAACTTTTGAAATTCAAATCTGGTCCCTGGGGAGTGTTAGTGATACGTGTGACATCACAGATCTCTATACCCTGGATCCGTAGTGTATTTGGTGGGATCGTGGGGTAGAGACTGGGACAGCATTTGTCATTTTGTGATTAACCCCAAATCAATACAAAATATTGTTTTGTACTTATTAAAACTAGTTTAATAGATTCTTCTAGAAGAAAATATTTTTTTTATCACCAATAAGGAAAGATTTTCTAGATTTAGGAAGATTTAGAAATATTTGGAAAGATTGTTTCCACTTATGGTTAATCTTATTTTGTCTTACATGATTAATATAACTAGCTTATAATTAATCATGTGTTAACTTAAAAACTTAAATCATTTGATTAGAAAAGATTTATGCAAATGATAATATTTTTCTTTAAACATTAACGATGCTTAATAATGCCATATTCATATCTTAAGTGATTTGTCGGCGTCAAGTAAACTTTCGACTAAATAACTTGTTTACGTAAACTTTTACGTAGTCTGACATTATATTTGTTATTATCAAAACATGAAGATCATTAAATATAAATATCATTTTTGCGCGAATATTTGTATTAACAAAATGTATAATATTAAGGGTTATATTCTTGTGCGTCATTTCCTTTTTTTGTCATACATAATCTGCTGGGGTGGTTTCATTTTCAAGATCGGGTTTATTCCGCACTAGTAACCAGGTTGTAGGCTGTCAAATCCTACAAGTGTTATCAAGAGCTCAGGTTCGCGGGTTCTCTGGTTAACTAGGATCGATCAAGAAGAGGTATTTGTAGTTCAGTTTTTCTGGAAGGAACATGAGAGTTTTATTCTGTTAGGGCTACCAGGTTCTCGACAACAAAAAGTTCTTGGTGTTGAGGTTTGTTATTAACGTCAAGGAGCAACAATTGGTATCACAGCCAGGTTCGAAAAGAACTAATCACACAACATGGAGAGAGCCAAAATAAGAAAAACGAGTGAACCGGGTTTGGTTCGTCGGTTACTGCGCAACCACGGGAGAATTGGCGCTGCGTGTTCGTTAACCATTGGATTTCTATGAAATTTAAACCGTAGGTTGAAGACACATTGATCTAGGATCTCTCCGAAGCGATCTTGCATAGGATCGTCTAGGAGGGAGATATAATTTGTCAAAGTTTCTGATCTGGTGGTTGTGTTCTTTGTGGTTATTCGGTTAATATTTGGCTATCGTTGCATAGATTACAAAGTGCAAGGTTTATAGGTTTACAAGTGAAGATTACTTGGGTAACAAGGTTCTTAGATTTTTCTTGCAAGGAGACGGATCGATTCTCCTAGGGTTATAGGAAATATTTTCTTTTGTCACAAGGTTCTTGGAGTTTCGGTTTTGAGCTTCAAAGGTGACAAGTTTTGCAAGAAGTTTCAAACTTAAAGGTTTATTGGTTTAGAGAAGGTTTACTTGGTGGTGATAGTCTTGATCAATTTGAGTAAGGATTCATTTAGGTTGTTGTTTTTTATTTATTTGGTTTTTTTTTTTTTTGTTTTTTTTTTGTTTTTTTTTTTTTTATTTTTTCGTTTTTTTTTTTAAGCTTTTTTTGGTTTTAGGGGTTCTTCTACTATCAAGGATTTTGTCGAACTAGTTGTTACTTGGGTTTCTAGATTCAGGTTTGCTAGGGTTTAATCGAAAAAAGATTTACTTTCAATGGTCTCTTGGTATTTGAGGTCTTGTTGGAGTAGTTCTTGATTTGTGGTTCCGCTCTAGAAACCGGTTTGTTGGATTTCTTTCAACAATTTCTTGTTAAAGTAGGGTATCAACAGGTAAAGGTTCTTGAGTTCTTTGATTGTCCGGGTCCGTGACAAGGTGTAGAAGACTTAAAGAATTATTTTCTAACCCAAAAAATTAGGTACTTTGTTTGATTCGGTGTTGTGACATTTATATCACAAGGTTATCAGAATAAATAAAGGGTCAAAGAATAAGTCCAAGAGTTGTCAAGGTTGCAAGGTTTTCTTAGGTTACAAGAAATTATTCTGCATAAATAAAGTACGACAAGGGTTACTTCAAAAAGCGTCAGGTACTTTCTTGATTTAAGGGTTGTCGATTTATTAAACGGTTTTATGCCCACGGTTCAATCGATATTTGAGTAAGAAATGGTTTTGTTTTTTTTGAAGGGTTTCTTGGTTTGATCGATTTCTAAGAATGTTTATTCTTAGGGTTATATCGATAAATCAAGGGTTTTTTACAAACGGGGTTACTTTGCTAGATCGTGTTTTGTGTAGGTAAATTCACAAAAAGGTTAAACGGTTATCAAAGGGTCAAAAGAATGGCTAGTATGAATACTAGGTTAAACATTGAAAAGCTCAATAGGAATATTGTACAAAAGCATGGAGGTTCAACATAAGTTGGGTTGAAACAACTTGGTCCTGTTGTTGAGACATGAGTCCATGGAGTACATGATGAAAAACGTGTTTGGTTTGATGGTTTTTAGAACTCAGGGATGCTCAAGGGGATCGTGAAGTGTGATTTTTTTAGGTTAGTAATGATGATACTGAAAGTTGGCTCAAAGATGGTTGGAGGACAAGCAACTGAAGAGGAAGACAAAAACAATGGACTACTTGGTAAAAGAGCAGGAAAGGTACACCATGGTGCACGAGGGGAATAGTCATTATGAAAATCGGTAGAGTACCTAGTCGAGAGGGTGCAAGGTTTAATGCTGCTGAAAGGTATAGAGAAGCAGTAATGGGCTTGCTATTTTGCAAGTTGTTGCAATGGAGAGATTTATGCACATGAGTCATTGACTTTCAATGATACAGTTGTTTGTGAGGTGATTTACAAGTGGAAGGCTAGATTGAAAGAAGATATGGATACTCGGTTAAATATGTATGTACTTAGCAATGGTTATAGGAGAAGCAGTAATGACAGCCTATGTACTTTATTACTGAGAGTATGCTCAAGTGCTGTTCACTAAATCTATTATTCTATATTGATGGTATGGTTTTTTCTTGCAAGGCTAAAATCTGAGTTACCAAGGGTTTGCTAGTTAAAGCAAACGGAAATATACTTGGTTTGAAGATCATAAGGGGTCAGAGTGGTAATACTATGAGGGTGTCACAGTCCAGGATTCACAACGAAAAGTTGGTACAGACTTTGTTGAAGGGGTGAAGGGGCATGCATCACTGTCTCAGTTGTGGGGATAGTCAATCAGGGGACTGTGATGTGGAAAAGTATGGTAATTTGGTTCATTTATATATATATTATATATATTATATATATTATTTATATATTATTATAATATATTTATATATATATATATATATATTATTTATATATATATATATATATAGTCTGAAGCCAGGAGTATCAGGTGGTTCTACAGGAGACTCTTACATAGATCTGCCAGTGTGGATATATTAGATGAGGTCTTGATCGTGTTTAAGAATAAACGTTAGGTTTTTTTTTTTTTGTGATTTTGACTACGCCATGGGAATAGCGATCTTACTATCATGAGTAGGTACAATCACATGGTAACAAGGGTTAATGATACTGGATGTGCATTGAAGCTTTGAAAGCTAATTTTGCAGAACATGGAAGGCTTTGTAAATACTAAAGCGGGATATATAACGTTTATTGAGGCTTGGAAAAAGGAAATATAGCTAAAGGGACTCTTGACAGAGTTAGGATAAGGTTAGTAGCATGTATTGCTACGGGTGCCTTGGTAAAAGGTTGTTCTTGATTTGAGGTTCCAGCATAGGTTAAAGTTGTTGCGTATTGGTATTGACTAATAACGATACTAAAAAGGAAATTGTTAGATATAGTATTCACTTTGGTCAATAGGTTAGGGGGTTTAATGTAAAGTTAGCTCTAATTATAACCATATTAGGGTTGTTGAGTTTCTCTACAGCCCAAGCCCATCCTCTCCCCTCATCTCTATAAAAGGAGATGAGGATGGAGGGGTTTTATACTTCATTCTTCCAACCTATTTGTTCTCCTCCTCATCTTTATAAAAGGAGGTAAGGGGGAGGGGTTTGTACTTTATTCTTTCCTTACGCAATAAACGTATAATATTGAGGGTTTCATTTTTGTGCATCTTTTCCTTTTTTCTGTCATACATAATCTGCTGGGGTGTGTTTTGTTTTCAAGATCGGGTTTATTCCGCACTAGTAACCAGGTTGTAGGCTATCAAATATTACAAATCGTTTATAAGTTATAAACGGAAAACGATAAAAATTTGAGAATTAAACAATACTTAATATATTTATTTAGTGATTGATGTTGTTACCATTCTTAATTAATTAAGGATACAATACTTAAGTTTAACATTGTAATTTAAAAAAATCATATACATACATTATAAATAATATATTATGATTAACTTTAATAATTGTTTATTATTATTTCATATCGCTAGTTCGTACATAAACTGTATTTTTTAATATTTTTTTCCGCTATACATTATCTTATGAAGCCATTAAATAGTCACGTACTTTCTCAAATTTATCAATATGGTTCAGGTACTTAATTAAGTACTTGTATGATACGTCTACTTTTGGTTTCGTGCTAATATGGTCGTTATTTTACCAGCTACATGTTATATTTTCCAATAAATAACACCCTTAAAAAAACCCTAACAACCTCCTTCTCCTTAATAATCGGATCTGATCACTCCTACAGCTTTTCGGCGGGCTGGAGGGAGGGTACAACATGGAAAACAACACTAATCATGATGATACGGGTTGGACTTGGGTTTTTCGTAAACAAAAACGCAAAGAAATCGAAATCCCTATCAACACAAACTTCAGAATTATGCATCCTCGTTTTACATCACCAATTTCCCTAATCACGTTGATTCCTAAAAACTATGGAAATGCATGTGAATCTTATGGGGAATCGTGATTCCTTTATGCATGGGAACTTTCAAAAACTAGGCCAACCGATTGGCTTTGTTTCGGTTTTTACAGCCGTAACGAATGAAGAGGATATGGCACGTAAACTGTGATTCTCAACCATTTGGATCTGGTAATTGATCGGTATCTTTATGCCATAGTGAGGCTAGGTTTCCGAGGTTATTTATTATCTTAAATTAGATCTCAAGGCATCTCACATATATCCACAACAACAAAAAAACAAACCATTCAATAGTTCGTTTAGCAATAAAGAAACCCAAACTGAGGTCATACCAGGGTGCACGTTCTTACATCTGTAGCACATGGGATAACCGAATACGAACGCTAAGACCGAGATCAGGTACATAACATCTACTCTAAGTTTATAACGACCCCCCTCTATTAAGATTGAAGATTGTGACTTGATACATGTAGAGAATACATCTACCGCTTTGTTGGTAAAAGTAAGAGAAGTAGGAACTATGAACTCGATCTATAATCTTGGCAGAAGTGAAGGTTTTCTGAATCTCCAAATCCATCATGTGGGTGGTTTATGGCTCTGGATTCAATTTCCAAGTGAAAAATCATGTATTGCTTTTAAGAACGATACCACAATGCAAAAAGCATTCACTTCTATTAAACCGGTCTCCCAGAATTTTGTTGTTGACGAGAGACTTATATGGATCGAAATCAATGGCCTCCCGCTATGTGCATAGGGCTCTTCTGCCTTCAAAAAAGTTGCTTCAGCTTTTGGTAAGTTCATGTTCTTCGAGATTGATTGTCTCCCCTCCGTTGGTATAGGACGCATTTGTATCTCAACCAAATGGAAAAATTTTATTTCTAAATCAATTCAGGTTTCAATATTTGGTGTTTCTTATGACGTTCATGTACAAGAATTAGGTACGTGGAAAGCTAAAATTCGTAATGACACTGATAACTCTAATTCTAAATCTGATACGGCTAATGATAACTCTGATTTCGAATCTGATACGGCTAATGATACGGTTAAGGATGATCAAGCCGATATCAATGTTAGTGGACCAGATGTGGAGAATTCTAAACCCCCTAAATCTTTGAACGAAGAAAATAAGGAACAACATAGCACCACCTACTCATTCGACCCTAGCTATCCCCCAAGATTCGAGCAATACAAAGTCCTATGCAAGAATCTTCCTTCTAACATAAACTTAATGTTGATGGCTTCTCTATCATTAATGAACTTTCTAAAATCACTGAAGTCGTTGATGCTATGGGATATGATGTAAAAGCTTGTTGAAAGGCCCTCAAAATCTAATTCATGATATAGGTGATTTTATTGTTGATCAATGAATATCTTATCCATTAATATTAAAGGATCGATAAAGTATAAAAAGCGTAGATGGGTAAAGGAACTATGTCTCAAGTATAACACCTCGTATTTTAGGTCATTGTATGACATTAAGAAATTCATAATTTATTTTTAGGGTTTTACGCGTTTACTCTTAAACCGTAAACTTTAAGTTAAATCGCGTAAACTGAAAATAATCATACAATGTAAACGGGCATTAAACGATTAAATATATACATCAAGCAAGTGTTATATGATTATTATGAGGATAATTAATAACTTTGTTCATCTTATTTTTATCGGCTACGTAAAATGCTTACGTTTCATAATAAAATACGTTTAGGCATACCCGGAAGTTCAAAAACCTAACTACGCCTAAATAAATACCCACGATTATACCCAATACTCAAAATATTAAATATAACATCACATATACATGCATTATGCCGAAATTAGATGGATGAGACCAAGAGTTTCAAGTTGTAAATAATATCTAGATAATATCTAGATATTTCATAATGGTACTCTTACACCATTTACCAACTAATCATGTTAACTTAACCTAGGGTTAGAAAGTAACCATGGTTAAGTTAGCAAGATATTTATACTATAAATAGGCTTGCATGCATGAGTAAGTTCATACTCTTTTATACTTATCAAAACTTCATTTTTCTTCTCTCTTTTCTTCTCCAAATCCCACGGCACAAAAACCCCTTAAAACAAAATCCATAATTTGATTTTCTAAGTATATACAACCCTATACATACATACTTAAGGTATTCTAAGGTGTTGAAGCTTTGGTTCATCATTTCAGTAATAGAAGAAAAGGAAGATTAGGGTTGTGGAATCTAAATCTTGGGTTTAAGCGTGAAAGTTTGTTTCTTGAATCTAAACAGGGTTTTAAACTTATTTCACATCTCTTACATCATCACTAAGGTTTCTTAAATTTTCTTCTATACTTTTATTTCTTATGATTTTATGTCAATTACATGTTAAATATAGCCATAATCACCAATATATGACTTTTGAATATGTAAAAATGAGTTTTTATTTGATAGTTTATCAATTTTATACACTTCTTTCATGTCCTAATGTTACACAAATTTCATGAAAAGTAAAATTATAAAAGGTATGTTAACTTTATTAGTTTAAGTATAACATGATTAAAGGTCTAATTAGGGTTTTTATATTGTTTCTTAAACTTCATATATGATAAGTAATGAAAGTAAAAGGGTTAAACTTGTTACAATGGAATTATAAGGAATAGGAATGATTACTTGAATGTATTGAAACCTATTATAAGTACCACAAGTGTCAATTGTGTTTTTAAGAGTTTTATAGTAAACTATCTAAGTTAATAGTACATAAAAAAACAAGGTTTTTCTAAAGTTAAAACAATGAATACTTTAGGGGCTGTCAAATACGAATTTAGGACAGTAGGTTATGTTGTTTTTAGAGTTATATACGCCTTCATGACGATTTCCATAATGATAGAAACTTGGAAAACCGATCTATAACGAAAAGATACGTTAAAAACGACCGTTTTACGACTCATTAAATATTTTATATAACTATTTTTATTAAATGTTACTATTCATTACAGCAATTTGAGTTTTAAACATCTTAAAATATTGATATAACTTTTTATACTGGATCGTTACACTGCAAGGATAATCGTCAAAAACGGACTATAACGAGTAAATTACGACAGTTTCGATAATTAAAGTTTATAAAAGTAATTTTATAAACTATGAACAGTAAAAATCACTATTCATCAATGAATTTATCTTTATAAAATATAATACCTCTTTTAATAACAAAACGTACTCGAAAGAATCACTAAAATCGGGATTAAAACGAATAAGTTATTACGATTACAAGTTTTTCGCTAATTAAAGCCTAAAACGACAAATGAGCTGTTGTGAACAGTAATTTTACTATTCATCGCAGAATCTTAAAAACTTGAAAATGTAATATTTTGATCGCTCGTTTCTACGAAAGACTATGTGGACGTAAGAAACGCGAGCAACAGGCTTAAAACGACCAAATTAGGTCATTTTTACGAAAAGTATATTTATAAACGTTTTCACTTTATAAATATTATTTTACTAAAACGATTAGTCGGTGATTATGCTATATAGAATATTGAGTGGTTATCAAAGTGCTATATTACTAGGGAGTTTCATAATGAGGCCTCTTCGGATGGCGTTATCGATGAGTTGTTGGATTTACGATTTATAGTGTCCTAAACTCCTGTACGTCATGTCATGACCTCATTATTTTGATAGCCGAAGATCAGTACGATTATGTAACAACTATAAGATTTTATTCAAATGTTGTTAATTAAAGTACTGTGTACTTATACGGCCTTAATTTAAATAGGTTGCATTTATCGTCTTGCGTGACGTTTTATCTGTGATTATTTAAGCTATCTGTACTCAAGGTGAGTTCATAGCCCCACTTTTACAGTTTTACTGATTTGATATTATTTGGGGTGGAAACATGCTTGTTTTATAAATTGGACGCAAGTGTTGAAAGTAATATATGATTATGTGTTTGCCTAGTTGCGATAACCCTCCTGAGCCATTATTCATGAACTGTTAATTGCATAGTGTAGTTGTGAATTACATTATGTGACGCGAATGATATAAATAGGATCTATTTGGGGTTTAAACCTCCCCGTTTGGGTGATTAGCTATCACCTAGGAACGAACTGTTTGACCATGTGGCTACCTTTGGATTGTTGCGGGTTTACAAAATCACCTGTCGGGCAAATAAACTGTATATTAGCAATATAGGGTTGAGCTTCGGTGTCCATGAAGCTTAGTGCAACAATAATCTGTTTTAGTGTGTTCGGCATCATGTTTTTGTAACATCACGGGAAAATCTTGCGGTCCTGCATATTTAATACATAAACCTTGAAGATCACCTAACAATTTTGTGACGTTTTAAGCAATGTTTTTCAGGAGGTCATTAGGCCACGAGATGCCGGGATGCTTTGGATTATGTTTTGCATTGTACTGTTAAAGACTTATGTGCATAATGTTTTGGGGAAATCTCATGTTGTATTTGTAATATGACTATCAAAGAACAAAGTAAAGCTATAAGCTTTTGTAATATGTATCTTATTTAAATCCATGTATCCATCTAAACGACCTTTTGTGACGTTCTCTTATATATATCTTGTGTTGTTGATTCTCAAAGGACATGCCCCGGATCCTATTCCGTTTGCGACCATTTTGGGTGGTGTTACAGATTGGTATCAAGAGCCAAGGTTATAGAGAACCAGGTCAAAATGTTTTTGCTGGACTATAACCATTTTCAAACATTGCATACATACAAAAGAGTTTTTATGGGGTATTCATATACAAATTATTGCATTAGTCGGTTAGGCTATATACATGCATAATTGATATACGTACTTATAATATATTACGTATATAAATAATAGTCTTATATTAATATACTCATATAAGTTATTTATGCTAGTCACAGCAGTCATGTCAGCCGATTCCGCGTTATTATTATACGTCATGTTCTATCGGAGGCTTTTGACGATCTTGTAGTATTCCATATGAGGATCTTACGAGAAGCTGCCCAGCTGGGGTTTGTTTCGTGTAGCACCACGTTCTCCAGAGTATGTACCTGCGGACCATGTACCAGTGTACATTCCAGAGCCTGAGCATCCTGAGGACTTAGTGCCAGCTGAGGATGAGGCACGTCCACCTCTACTACCACCATTCTTTTTATCTCCACGTATTCGACCTCTTAGTCCTAGAGCACTCAAGGTTGAGATGAGAGGTGAAGTATCAGCCTACTATCATTCACTATAACCATCAGGGACCCCCACCATTGTTACCTATCCCTATACCTGCACCATCTACTAATCGTAGAACTGATATTCCCGAGGCTGACACGCCGCCTTGGAAGAGACTACTACTTACTACTCCCAGACCTGAGTGTGAGGTTAGAGAGAGTTCTGCTACTGCTGCTGCGAGACAGCCAGGACCCACTATAGAGACCAGACTCTAAGATACTGAGAGGAGGATTATGACCGCCTTAGAGTTGGTCAACAGGAGGGTCACTTACCAGGTAGATGTTTGCACTAGAGAGAGTTCAGAGTTTTTCACACGACATCACGATGCCTAGAAGGATCATGCAGCTATGAGAGCTGAGATTGAGGTATTGAGGAGAGAGAGACTTGCTTATGAGCAAGAGAGTATGGAGACTCGTTAGGCCTTGGCTAGGTCTGAGGCTCACTGCAGGGCATTAGAGGCATGAGTTACAGTATTAGAGACTGAGGTGCGTCGCCACGAGTGGCAGCGTCAAGCTGCAGATGATCTTGATGTTCAGCATATCATGTGTACCCAGGCCCTGGAGGCTAGAGCATGCGTTGACACATTGGAGGACTCTGAGGAGGATCCTGCTGACCATCCTGCCAACGGATGAGATAATTATGATAATGAGTCATCTGATGGTGACAACGATGATGATGATGTTGAGAAGGAGGAGGAGGACGGGGAAGAGGAGGAGCACCTAGCTCCGGTCGACCCTTTTGCTGTACCTACAAATGACAATACTACTAACAACCAAAGAGGCACGGGGATAAGTCAGAAGGTTAATTGCTATGAATGTGGGAATCAAGGGCACTACAGGAGGGATTGCCCAGAGCGAAAGAACCCAAGTCATAAAAACCAAATTGGAGGTACTGGAGCACATGGAGTGGTGCATACCTTAAGAGGAGAGGAAACCGATCAAGACCCTAACAACATTAAGGATGGGATCAAAGCTTAAAAGAGAAAGTTGTCTCGCTTTTCCTAATAAATCCTAAGTTGAAACTATCTTAGACCTTATCTCCTTAGGAGTTCTCGTTGTATTTCCCTTAAATTTCAGTTGTACGAATGATTTCAAATTATCTATCAAATTATCATATTATGAGAATTTCGTCAATATTAACGTAGGTTCCTTATTTACTCTTACAAACTACTCTCACGAATATCATGAAATTATAACGCTATTTTGACGAAAATGAGCAATGCATCGTTAGTCCTCAATTATACATGGCCTGATCAACTATGTATAATTCAGGGAGGTACCATGCCGTGCTGAGAGTAGTCACTCTAAAAACCTCTTGTTAAGGAAATAATTTTCTACTTATATCATGTTTTGTGTGCGTATTCATAAAACGCATTTACTTTTGGAAATCGAATTAGTAACCATATCAACTAAGCAGATCTTCACTCCGTCTTACTATAAAGTTGGCATCACCTTATACCAAATCCTAAGCCGAGAAGCCAAGACACATCACTAGTCGCCCTAGGATAAATCATTATCGAATTTTCTCGCCATTAGAGAATCTCTTAAACCACCCATTCAACATAAATTTAATGCCCATAGAACTTGGTAGTTTTGACGCTATAATCGGTATGGATTGGTTGGCGAAATACCAAGCGGTCATTATGTGTGCTGAGAAGATTGTCTGCATTCCCTGGGGAAATGAAACCTTAATCATACATGATGATGGAAGTAATCAGGGAAATGTGACCCGATTAAACATCATTTCTTGCACTAAAACGTAGAAGTACATGGAAAATGGGTTTCCCATCTTTCTGGCACATGTTACTACAAAAGAGGTTGAAGACAAGTCGGAGAAGAAGCGACTTAAGAACGTACCAATAGTTCAAGACTTTCCTGAAGTATTTCCTAAAAGACTTGTCGGGTCTTCCTCCGACTCGACAAGTGGAGTTTCAAATTGATTTGGTACCTGGTGCTGCACCTGTGGCGCGGGCACCTTATCAATTGGCGCCTTCCGAAATGAAAGAATTATCTGAGCAACTAAAAGAGCTATCCGACAAAGGCTTTATAAGACCCAGTTCCTCACCCTGGGGAGCTCCGGTCTTGTTTGTCAAGAAGAAAGACGGATCATTCCGGGTGTGCATCGATTACCGGGAATTGAATAAACTAACGGTGAAGAACCGTTATCCGCTCCCAAGAATTGATGATTTATTTGATCAGCTCCAAGGGTCGAGTGTTTACTCGAAAATCGACCTAAGGTCAGGTTATCACCAATTAAGGGTTCGAGAAGAAGACATTCTGAAGACTGCCTTCAGAACTCGTTATGGCCATTACGAATTTCAAGTTATGCCGTTTGGTTTGACAAACGCACCTGCCGTATTCATGGACCTTATGAATCGGGTATGCAAACCATATCTGGATAAATTCGTGATTGTCTTTATTGATGATATTCTGATTTATTCGAAGAATAAGGAAGAACATAAAGAACACCTTAAGAAAATCTTAGAATTACTTAAGAAGGAAGAGTTGTATGCCAAGTTCCCAAATGTGAATTTTGGATTCCTAAGGTACAGTTCCTCGGTCACGTGATCGATAGTGAAGGAATTCATGTGGATCCAGCCAAGATTGAATCCATTAAGGATTGGACATCTCCTAAGTCACCAACGGAGATTCGTCAATTTTTAGGTCTTGCTGGTTAAGTTCGATTGGGGCAACAAGCAAGAAGCAGCGTTTCAATTGATCAAGCAGAAGTGGTGTAATACACCAATTCTGGCTTTACCTGAAGGAAGCAAAGATTTTATCGCATACTGCGATGCTTCAATCAATGGTTTGGGCTCTGTCTTGATGCAACGAGAGAAGGTGATTGCTTATGCATCACACTAATTAGAAATTCATGAGGAAAACTATAAGACTCATGATTTGGAACTTGGATCGGTAGTGTTTGCTCTAAAGATTTAGAGGCACTATTTGTACAGAACCAGGTGTACAGTGTACACTGATCACAAGAGTTTACAACACATTCTTAATAAGAAAGAGTTAAACAAGAGGTAACGTCGTTGGTTAGAGTTGCGTAGTGATTACGACTGTGAGATTCGTTATCACCCAGGGAAAGCAAATGTTGTTATCGATGCTTTGAGCAGGAAGGAACGAATTAAACCATTAAGAGTTCGAGCCTTAGCTATAACTATTGGCTTGGACCTTCCTAAACAAATCCTGAATCCTCAGACTAAAGCACGGAAACCAAAAAACATCAAGAACAAAAATGTAGGAGGTATGATTAGGAAGGATATACTGAAGGAGAAGTTAGAACCTCGCACGGATGGAACTTTATGCCTAAATGGCAGGAGTTGGTTGCCATGTTATGGTAATTTAAGGACTGTAATCATGTATGAGTCCCACAAATCCCCATACTCTATCCATCCGTGTTCTGATAAAATGTATCGGGACATGAAAAGTCTATATTAATGGCCCAATATGAAGGCCGGCATCGCCACTTTATTAGCAAATTTTTTGACATGTGCTAAGGGGGGGGGGGGGAGGTCAAGGTTAAACATCAAAGTCATCGGGTTTGTTGGTGCAACCTGAGGTACCTCAATGGAAATAGGACAATATCATCATGGATTTTGTCATAAAGCTTCCTAAGTCATCACCATGTTATGATACCATTTGGATGATTATTGACCGACTTACTAAGTCTACCATCTTTGTACCAATGAGGGAAACTAATCCCATGGAGAAACTAGAAAGAATGCACCTAAAGGAGGTAGTCACGAGGCATGGATACCAGTCTTAATCATTTGTGATCGCGACCCTAGGTTCGCATCAAATTTCTGGAGGTCACTTCAGAAGGATTTGGGTACTAGTCTGGATATGTGTACTGCGTACCATCTACAAACTGACGAACAAAGCAAGAGGACTATTCAAACTCTCGAGGATATGATGCGTATTTGTGTGATCGACTTTGGAAAGGGTTGGGTTAACCGTTTGCCATTGGTCAAGTTTTCATATAACAATAGGTATCACGCTAGCATCAAGGCTGCACCATTTGAAGCACTTTACGGTTGAAAGTGTTGTTCACCTGTGTGTGGGGCCGAGGTTGGAGAAGTTTAACTTACCGGTCTAGAAATAGTTCAAGAGACGACCGAGAAGATCGTCCATATAAAGCAAAGAATACAAGTCGCACGAGATAGGAAAAAGAGTTACGTCGATTTAAAGCGTAAGCTAATGGAATTTCAAGTTGGGGATAGTGTTATACTTAAGGTTTTGCCTTGGAAATGAGGTCGTACATTTTGGCAAACGGAGGAAGTTAAACCCTAGGTATGTCGGACCATTCAAGGTGTTGGAAAAGGTTAGAGCCATTGCTTACAAGCTTGAGCTTCCTCAAGATTCAAGCAACTTCCACAAGAGCTGAGCAGGGTACACAATACGTTCTATGTATCCAACTTGAAAAAGTGCTATGCCGACGAACCATTAGCCGTTTCGTTGGATGGACTTCACTTTGATGACAAACTTCAATTTGTCGAGGAGCCGGTAGAAATCATGGACCGTGAAGTTAAACGGTTGAAGAGAAGCCGCATTCCAATAATCAAGGTTTGATGGAACTCCAGGAGAGGTCCTGAGTTCACATGGGAACGCGAAGATCAATTCAGGAAGAAATATCCACACCTCTTCACAAAGACCTCACCGTAGTCAAGTGCCGCTTCTTAAGCCTTGAGGACAAGACTATAACACCTCGTGTTTTAGGGTCATTTGCGTCGTCAATAAATTCACTATGTATTTTTAGTATTGTACGCGTTTGCTTTTAATCGTAATCGTTAAGTTAAATCGCGTAAGCTAAAAATGATCATTCAATGTAAACGGGCAGCAAACAATTAAATGTTTACATCAAGCAAGTGTTAAGTAATTATTTTGAGTATAATTATTAACTTTGTTCATTTTTATTTTTATTGGTTACGTAAATTGGTTACGTTTCGCGATAAAATACGTTTAGGCATACCCGGAACCACCAAAACTTTTCTACGCTTCAACAAATACCCACATTTGTACCCAATACCCAAAATTTACAAAATAACATCATATTTATCTATCTATGGCCGGATTTGAAGAGATATACCAAGAAAAATATCTAAAAATCTTACAACTTGACATTGTACAACACATTTTAATTAAACCTAAAGACATTTTCAAGTAAAGGCCTTACCTTGACCAAAGACTTCCCTAGATTTACTCATCTTGTCTAGGACTTACTATGCCACATTTGACTAGTCTTTTATACTTATAAGTCCTTCCTAGTAAAGAGATAAAAACACAAGTCTTTCCTTTACCAAAAATCAAAACCTATTATCCTTTTTGCCTTTAATAAGCCCACGACTCACCCCTTTTTTATATCAAATCCATACCAAAATTTATCTAACACATATACAAGGAATCTCACATCATATTTAAGATACCTCAAGGTGTTTTGATGCATTGGTTAAGCATTTACAAGGGTGAAACAAAGTGTTGAAGCAAATAAGGGTTTCTTGAAATTTAGGGTTTTCTTGGTTGTGAAAGCTTTGGTTTCATATCTAAACAAGGGTTTAGATATTGTGGTCTACCATATTACATCATCATAAGGTTATCTAAAAGCCCTAATCATTTCATAATTATGATTTTATGTGTATATATGTTCTATGTAGTGAAATCACCATTAGGATACTTTTAAACATGTAAAAGGGATTTTTACTTGTGATCATTGTTTTGTACACTTTTAGATATGTTATGTTGTTGGTAATATCAAGTTAAAATGGATATATAAGTGTTGTACCATGTTGGTTTAAGTATAAAAAGTGTATATATAAATTAGGGTTTTAAAGTTTACTTAATAAGTTATGATTTAAAAGTGTTGTAAATGGCTTGTTAACCTTGTTATCATGGACTCATGTGGAAAAAATATGGACAATGTACATTATTATATGTATGACATAGGGTAAAAAGAGTTGTGGAAGATTTATGGTAATTTACTAGGTTGAAAAGTACATAAAACAAGTTATATAAATAAGTATACATA
>BQNB010026892.1:0-44591 GCA_026074375.1 Tanacetum coccineum | reverse complement strand
GAATAATATAAATGTACAGAGGATAAAATCAAAAGATAAAGGATAAAGAGATCAGGGGTTTGGCTGCTGCGGGGCTATGGAAGTGCTGGGCTCGTCGGTCCTGCGCCTGGTACGCCTCTCGTACTCTACCGGTGACTCTGAATACAAATGTACTCTACCGGTTAAAAATTTATGTATGAGAGTGATGTATGTAAAGTTTATATATACGTAATAATACCAAAGTATAGAAAATTCCAAAACTAAACTTGAGGACAAAGGTAGTAGGAAAAATCTTACAAAAATACTACACGTTTAACCGGTAAGTGATTACCGGGTCGTTTTCCCAAAGACTTATGAAATTGAGACCTCGTTTGTTATATGGACAATGACTTGAATTGGTTCGAAGATGATTGTTTTCTAAAATCCTAATAGTGAGCAAATAAAGGCACAATTAAAACTGTCTACGAAAAAAAACTTTAACGGGAATTTAATTAAACACGACAAATAAGCAAGAATACTAAAATTAATCCCTAAATGATTTCTAAACTTTTTCTAATCCTAAATGACTATTAAAAAGAAAATGCTAAGGAAATTCTAAAACGAGAGTGATTAAAGCTTAAAAACGAAGAAAACGAGAACGGGGATCGAATCCCGTTCTTTAAAAAGTGAACTTTCAAAATATTAACCCTACGAAAGTAGATTTCAAAACTAAACCTAGAATATGATAAAAGAAAATTTTATAAAAAAGAAAATTATTTTTTTGATTATTTTTCTATTTTTTATGATTTTTTAAAGTTTTTAACAAAATTAATTCACGAAAAATATAAAACTTTAAGCTAAAAATCCTAGAAAATTTCTAAAAATAGCTTATGATAAGCAGGATGCAGGAAAAATGGGAAATTCTAAAGAGCTAAACTAAATAAGCCGGGAAAAATCAAATAAGCATTCGAAATGCTTATTATTACTAAAACTGAAAAAAGGGTTAAAAGTATTTTAAATGCACCTTGAGACGTAAAAGTCCCAAGGGCGCAGTGGTTAGAGGTGTGTGGTGTTGGGTGTTATAAAGGTTGAGGAGGGTTGAGGTTGTGGGTTCGAGTCCTGCTCACCCACAATTTCCCCTCTTCCCTTTTTTTACTTTTTGCAAAAACTTTGAAAAGCAAACCTGTAGAACAGCTAAAAATAAGCAAAATTTATAAAAGAAGCTTTTTATGAAAACAAGTAAATAAGCTAGAAATTGGCTTAAAAACAGACAGAAATACTTCAACTCTTTTTTAAACTTTTTCTTACAATACAAATACACTAATAAGCAAAGTTAGGCTCAAATCAAATCAAATAAGCTATGACTAACCTAAAACTACCCTAATAAGCTATTTGAACTAAACTTAAGAGAAAATGACAAGCCATAAGCTGAAAAACCAATAAGCACTTTTTCACAAAAAAATGGTAATTAAGAAACTTATTAAGAACTGTTTGATTAATTAAGAGCTTATCTAAACCCAAATGTTATAAAACATTAAAGTTGAAATTAAAATGAAACACTTTTTATTATAAAAGAGTAACTGAGCTTATAAAACTTGAAAGAAATTACATTTAATGAATTAAGATATTACAATAAGCTAAATTGCAAAAATTACAATTTATTTAAAAACTACACTAAGCTATATTAATACTACTCCTCGATGCCTCTTTGTGAGTGAGAGAAGACTCCTATTTATAGCAGGAGAAGATGCTTCTAGGTCTTCTTCACACACTCCTCTTGGATTTGATCTCTGCCCTTGAATCATTTCAATCATGGTAATACCCGGTTCTATAGCCGGATTCAGATCAAACGAATGTGATCAAACTAATTGCCAGCGTGGCATTCCTTGTGTCAAAGCCTTGTGCTTCCTTTGGCTTGTTTTTAGTGTACTTTTCCCTTCCTTGTGTGTTTCTTTTAAGACCCGCGTGTAATTATTAGGATCTAATAGTATATACTCTTCCTTATTATTTTAGTCATGTCTCTCTCTAACCGTAATAGAATCTATGTGTTTAGCTACCCAGGCGTTTTTGTATTCTTGCTTTCTTTGAGTTTTATTTCGACCTACGGGCTACTCGATAGCTTATTATTCAAAAGAGGAGCCAATTGAGGAGGAGGCTCTCGAGGAACCGAATGAGGAAAGTTAGTTAGAAGAGTCAGAGTAGGAGGCCGACTCGGATCTCTTGTCGGATGCTCGTAGCAGGCCTGGACCCGCGGAGTCGGATGACTCTTGCAAAGGCAAAGTCAAAGCCAAGCGAAGCCCAGCATAAGTTTATTTAGTCTTTTACCTCGTCATGATGCTATTGATTATTTCTTTTGGATATTTCGTATTTTAGAGGCGCTGCGAGACTTTCGTTCCTTTATGTCGTTTCGATTTTAGTTTTATATAACTAAGTATTTCTTTGATGGAACATCCTTTTCTGTGTTATATTGGAGTGGTTTAAGATGTGCAATGCGGTATATGCGCGTTATCTTTGAGAGGTGTAGTCTTGGAAGTAAGTATACGTGTGAAAGGATGCAATTATAATTATGGTGGCCAACATAATTATAAAGGCATCACACACGTAGGCTTGTGACCATGATTGCATTAATCGGTGTTTGCGTGTTAGTTGGTAGTGTAAGATGTTATATTATATGTAGTTGTGTTATGAATAGTTATGAAGTTAGTAAGTTTCCCTTTTTATCTACCGCTTGCGGATACCCCGGATACCCGTTATTACTATTATTACGATTATAGAGTTTGTTCGTCTGCTCGATTATTCGTTCGGATATATATAACCCTCATTTTAGCATCCCTTGTTTGTACCATGACGTTGTAGATGATCTAACTTTTCTATTCGGCGTCTTGATGAATATTGGTTGTTCGGATCTGCTTCTTTGGATATTGGTACGTTCCATTAGTTCTTTCGTGGTACTAACTACTCGTATGAGTATCTAATTTTCTTTTAAGCATTAATTGTTCCTAACATATTAGTGCGGATCATGACTCCGTTCTTATTATATCCTTTGGTTTTCGTAACATGTTGCGGCATTTTAGTGCCGACGCTTTTCTATGATTTTTCTCTTCATCGTAAGTATGGATTAGTCTTTACTTTCTTTTTTTGGTTCGTAATGTCTTCATATGAAATTCTCTTGAGCATGTTTGCTTCACTGTTATTCTGACTATATGGTTCATGTTACTTTCTTTCGCTTTCAAACAATAAATTTTGTTAGAGTCTTTACGGTATTTTACAATCTCTTTTGGTATTACGATGTCCTTGTTTGAGTAACATATTTTATATTAATGTCGAATTATGAAAACCATTTGAAGAATATCTTGATGGTGTTTGGGGAAAACTATATAGAAATAATTTTATGAATACAACACTTTTGTGGAATGTCTCTTTTAAGAAAAACTATGTTTACAATAAATTTTGAAACAATATGATAATTGGTTGACTGACAAAACTATTTTCTTTTAGATAATATTTATGAATAAGATATGATAATAATTTTTTAAAGGCTTGTTTTTGATAAATTTTATAATTATAAAAAGGATGTTTAAAGTAATTTATATGGGTAAGATGTGATACACTGTTAAATGACTATCTCTGAATTTTATGACAACCATGATTAAAAATGAATTTTATAAAGATTATATTTAAGACGATTTTTAGGTGATTTTTATAATAAAAACGACTTTTTTATTTTTATAAATTGATTTTTATAAAAACATTATTTAGTTGGTTCTTTCGAGTAAAGTCGGTTATTGGTATAAGAATCATATCTTTTCATTTATCAATCTTGATACGTATTGTTATTCGTTATCTGTTTATTTTGTCGTGGTACGCTTGTTGATTCTTTCGTTTGCGTTTTCTATCGGTACATTTATTCTATCCTCCCTTTTAAGGATTCTTATGACATTTGATCCGCATCTATTTCCATATGTGAAATCTCTTAGATGTTTTCTAGCCTTTGATTCGATATTCGTTTGCTACCCTATTCGATAGTTCGTAACCTTTAGGATTTGTTTGATATACGTTTTATTTTATCAAGCCACTCTCTGTTGGGAGCACCTATGTTTTTCAAGAAGAAGGAAAAGTTGTTTGCCTAATTTTCCAAGTATGAATTCTGGCTACAAGAAGCGTGTTTTCTCAGACACGTGGTTAATAGCAATGATATTTACGTTAACTCTAGTAAGATATAAGCAATGAAGAATTAAAAAAAGGTACCTAAGACGCCATCCGGGATACGATCATTCTTGGGATAGGCAGGTTACTACCGACGTTTCATAGTAATTTTTTTCTAAGATTACTAAACCCCTTACTTCACTAACACAGAAGAATAAAAAGTAGGAGTGGACCAAGGAACAAGAGGAATCTTTTCAAACGTTGAAGGGAAATTTGTGAAATGCACCAATATTGTCATTGTTTGATGGATCCAAAGAGTTGTAGTTTACTGCGACGCGTCAAATCAAGGATTAGGTTGTGTACTCATGCAAAGAGGCAAGGTAGAGAACGCGATAGCAGAAATGTTGCGTGGCCTGGACTAACTAATGGAAAGGAAGGAAGGTGGAGGTATGTATTTATTATGGGTTCCATTAATAGGTGATGTAAGGACATTAATTATAGACAAGGCTCATGCATCGAGGTATTTGGTACATCCGGGAACGGATAAGACGTACTATGACCTTAGAGATATGTATGGTGGCCATGTATGGAGAAAGATATTGCTACATATGTTAGCAATTGTTTGACTCATTAAAAGATGAATGCTGGAACATCAAAGACCTTCGAGTTTCCAAGTGGAAATAGGATATAATAACTATGGACTTTATTACAAGGTTACCAAGATCAAGTAGTGGGTATGATACGATTTGGGTAATAGTCGATAGACTGACTAAGGTATGCCCATTACAGGGTAGTACATGAAGATTTTAAAATGGGGAATTTGGCAAGACTTTACACTAATGAAATAGTTACAAGGCATGGAGTGCATGTGTCGATCATCTCAGATCGTGGTGGAAGATTTACTTTGCAGCTTTGGTAGACATTGCGGAAGGCATTGAGAACACGGCTAAAACATGCGTACTACTTATCATCCTCAAATGAACAGACAAAGTGAGCGTATCATTCAGACTTTGAAGGATATGTTAAGAGCGTGTGTGATTGATTTATTTTTGGTGGTAATTAGGACACTCATCTACCCTTAACTGAGTTTTTTATAATAATAGTTATCATTCGGGTGTTTGATGTGCTCTATTTGAAGCATTATATGGAAGGAAGTGTAAGTCACATGTTCTTTGGGCTAAAATTGTAGAAATTCAGTCGGTTGGACCAAAATTGGTAAAAGAGGCAACAAGTAAGGTGATATTGATTAAAGAAAAGCTCAAAGCAGCTAGAGATTGCAGAAAGAGCTATGTTGGCAATATGCGTAACATTTAGAATTGAAGTTGGTGATAAAGTGATGTTTGAAGTGTCATCTTGGAAAGATGTAGTGCATTTTGGAAAGAAAGATATGTTAGCACCAAGATATGTAGGACCATTTGTGGTCATTAAAGGGATCGGTCCTATGTTCTATTGATTAAGATTGCCTCAATAATTTAGTAGCGTATTTGATGTGTTTCAAATTTAAAGAAGTATTTAGCGGATACAAATCTGCATGTGCATTTAGAAGAAATTAAGGTAGACTCTCTTCGTTTTGTTGAAGAACCGATTGAGATTATCGATCGTGAGGTTAAAAGTTTGAAGCGTAGTAGGATTCTGATAGTTAAGTCCATTGGAACTCGAAGAGAGGTCATGAGGATTTCATAAAAACTAAGTACCCACACTTGCTTGTTGAGCAAGCTATCGTTGGAAGTACTAAGTAAAGTTGGACACATATGGTTATTGGCATACATTAGTGCACCCTTGAATGTTCTAAGGTGGTTTGGTTAATGTTATTTTTTGAATAAACTCGAAGTCTATCTGATTCTTCAAAAACGTTAAGCTTTGTAACAACTCATAACTTAGTTCCAAGACAGTTCTTGTTTGATGAGTTACGGAGTTAGGTTATGAATGACGTTGTCACAAAACTTAAGGTTTTTGACGAGTTTCCTCTAAGATGGGCGATGTTTATGTAGTTTGATGTTATTTTGTCTTAGAGTTGTATGCTGCTATTTGTACCCTTGTATGGGCAAGCGAAGTTGTAAGCAGTGGGTTTTTGATCGTAAAAGTTAAATGAGATTCAAAGTGTGGCCCTAAGTTCATGTGGGAATGTGATGACCATATGAAAGCTAAGTATACCCGATTGTTTGTTGATGATGATGTTGAATCTAGTGGTTAAATCTCGAGACGAGATTTCCCTAAGGAAGGGATACTGTGACAACTGTGCTTTGAGCAGGTTAGTCAACCGTTAGTATTGACTTGAGTTTCATTATGTGTTATAGGAATTCTGTGTTTATGTGATTTTATGTGAGTTGGTTATCAATCTGTGAGCGTGATCGTCTCATTTTGATTGAATTTATGGTTAATGTGGGTATTTCATTTTGTTCACATTTGGTGACAATGAAAATGATGGTAAATTTTATGTGTGTACGTATTTATATGTATATGTATACGTATTTAGATAATAGGAATTCGCGAGAATAGAAAATTTAGTTTAGAAATTTAGTTAGTAGATCTTAGTATTATTAAGTTAGAGAAATAAAGTATGAAATGAATTTATTTATTTTTAGGTATTGAAAACTAGTTTATTTAGAAGGATGTCTAAATAAATAAATGTTTTTATAAAAATAACAAAATTAAAGGGTTTTTGTGTAAATAATAATAAATAAAAATAAAAAGGTGTTTGTTCGGCCGGTTAAAGAAGAAAAAAAAAGAAAACCAATTTTAGTATAAGTGAGACTCTAATTAGGTAATTATCTAAACCTCCTTCTTTTCACTATAAATACAAACCCTCATCCCCATTTTTTTTAATATCCGGTCGAACCAAGAAGCAGAGAAAAAAAAAGATTTTTTTATTCAAGATTCAAGTGGTGGTTCGTGTTAATTAATCGAAGGTTTTAGGTATGTTCATAAACTTTAATTGTTTTAATTTTCTTTTTAATTCATGTAACAATAAAGTGATGGATAAATTAGGGTTTCATAAAATCTGTAAATTAATGATGTTAAACTTAATTAGAAGTGTTTAGGGTTTAATTAGGATCATATTGATGTATTCAGTTAGAGTTAGAACGCGATAGAATTGAATTTAGGGTTGAGCAGAATTTTGAGTCATCTTGTTCGAATGTTATCTCATGATTGGTAACGAGATTTTTGATGAATCTTATGTCTATTGATAAGTTTAGAGAGGCTAGTTTCTGAAAAGTCCGGCCCCGAAAGGTTTTGATATCGGGAAGTTATTCAAATAATTTTCGCAAGAAAAGTTGTCAAAACAGTAAATTCGGGTCAGATTTGGGTCTGATTTCGGGGAGTAAAACCCCTACTTAAAGTTCAAATTTGGGTTAGCCAAAAATCATGAGTCATATTTTAGGTGTCTATTAACTCCAGTTCGAAGGGCTAGCGATAAAACATTTTCTAAGTATTTTTAACGACGTCAAACTTTTTGGTGTGCGTTCAGATCCGAATCTGAGTACTTTGTAAAGATGAATTTTTATAAAATAGTTCCACTTAGTATTATTTTTTCTAAAAAAATCACAGTAGCTCACAATTCATTGGGGAGCAGGGAGTGTAAGGAGAACCATCAATTAGGTGTTTTGGTATTTTATTTGTGGTCATAAAGTGACTACAAAATTCAGCCAGAAACTGTAAAAGTGGAAGTTAATGAGTAAGGTCATAGGGTATGAAAATGAGTTGGGAGATGTATATAAAGGATTATAAACTTAGTGTAAAGTTTAAAAGTCCATCATGTGATTGTTACATTGACTTAGGAATTTAGCCTAACCGAGTGTAACTTATGTTTGTTGTGTTTAGATTGTGTGCAAGATCTTGTCAAATAAGCTGAGCATCAGGTGAGTTTCATAGTCCCATTTTACTATGTTTTCTTAGGATGGAAATGATGCAAAATGTGTTTTGAAACGTTTTAATTGCTGTGATTATGTGGTTTAATTGATGCATGGACTTTTATGTAGCTATTATATGTTTATGTGCTGCATGTCGTATGACATCCATGGAGCGTGATCGTCTCCTTGTGATTTAGTTTGAGATTGGTTTTCGCCTACTCCGTGTGGGTATGATATTGTGTAAATACGGTACCAAGAGTCTAGGATCGGGGATAGCATTCCTCTCTATGACTATATGATGAATTTTATGGTTTGGATCGGGGGACACGTTCCATCCCAATGGTGATTGTTAGTTGAATGCATGTTAGCATGTATAATAGTCAGCTTAATTGTCCTGCCATGTTTTGTTTTTATTAATCACAGTAATTGATTTAAATCTTAAATTGGGTGTCGTAAACCTATGACTCTCACCAACCATTGTGTTGACGTTTTAAGCATCATTTTTAGGTGAGCGTTATGAAGGTGTTGAAGTTAATAAAAGTGGCTAGAGAGACCATTAGGCTGGCATTGGAAGTTCTCATTTGATTTCGTTTCATAATTGTTTGTATGAATTCTTGAATGTTATTAGTTTTATTAGGTTTGTGAGACATTGTCTTTGTATTGATGAGACCCCTTTTTCATTAATACAAGACGTCGTTCCTTTGTTTTCGGTATTGTCATGACACATTGTGTCTTTTATTTTTAGTTATACATGTAGTGATTCTCTATTGTTGACACCATTGTGTTGTGATGATATCCATGATGTTACGCCTCGTGTTTCCGCCTTGGCGGGGTGTGACAGATTGGTATCAGAGCCAGGTTATAGAGAAGTAGGTGGTTGAGCCTAGACTATAACCTAGGAGTCCTTCCTTATAAGTCGCACTTATAGGGCTTAGTGTTTTAGCTATATATACTATTAGCCTTTTCCCATAATTATATAGCTTTTATTATCTTATTTTGTCTAACTTTTATTTAGCTATTTTGTCTACTATTACCTAATATGGTATATATTATTTCCTTACTATTTATAGCTATGTCTCCCTTATCCGTAAGAAGTTTCGTTGGGGAATCATTTTCCTAATTGGACTTAAGCGCTATAGAGATCCAAAAGAGGAGCCAATTGAGATAGGAAACATCCTTTGGAACTAAAGGAGAATAGGGTAGTTGGTCGCTTGTCGAATGCTTGTTTTAGGCATGGACCCGCGATGTCGGTGTGACTCTTGCGAGGCAAATTCAAGACCCAATAAGCGAGGCCCAGCATAAGTTTATTCCGTCTTTTACCTCGTCACGATGCTATTGATTATTTCTTTCGGATATTTCGTATTTTGGAGGCGCTGCGAGACTTTCGTTCCTTTATGTCGTTTTGATTTTATCTTTATATAAGTAAGTATTTCTTTGATGGAGCATCCTTTCTGTGTTATATTGGAGGAGTGGTTTGGATGTTCAATTAGGTATATGTGCATTATATCGTGCGCGTTTATCTTTGTGAGTCTTTCGTTACTTTTTGTAGTCTTGGAAGTAAGTATACATGTGAAAGGATGCAATTATAATTATGGTGGCCAACATAATTATAAAGGCATCACACACGTAGACTTGTGACCATGATTGCATTGATCGGTGTTTGCTTGTTAGTTGGTAGTGTAAGATGTTATATTATGTGCGGTTGTATTATGAATAGTTATGAAGTTAGTAAGTTTTCCTTCTATCTATCGCTTGCGGATACCCCGGATACCCGTTAATGCTATTATTACGATTATTGAGTTTGTTCGTCTGCTCGATTATTCGCTCGGATATATAACACTCATTTTAGCATCCCTTGTTTGTACCATGACGGTATGGATGATCTAACTTTTCTATTCGGCGTCTTGATGAATATTGGTTGTTCGGATATGCTTCTTTGGATATTGGTACGTTCCATTGGTTCTTTCGTTGTATTGATTACTCGTATGAGTATCAAAATTTTCTTTTAAGCACTAATTGTTCCTAAAATATTAGTGCATATCATTACTCCGTTCTTTATATATCCTTTGGTTTTCATAACATGTTGCGACATGTTAGTACAGTCGTTTTTCTATGGTTTTTCTTTTGATCGTAATACGGTTTATCTATACGGTCTTCTTTTTGGTTCGTAATGTCTTCGTATAAATTTCTCTTGTGCATGTTCGCTTCACTGTTATTCTGACTATATGGTTCCTGGTACTTTCTTTCGCTTTCAAACAATAAAATTGTGTTAGAGTCTTTACGGTATTTTACAATCTCTTTTGGTATTACGATGTCCTTGTTTGAGTAACATATTTTATATTATGAAAACCTTTTAAAGTATATCTTGATGATGTTTGGTGAAAACTATTATGAAATGATTTTATGAATATAACACTTTTGTGGAAATGTCTCTTTTAAGAAAAACTTTGTTTACAATAAATTTTGAAACAATATGGTAATTGGTTGACTGACAAAACTATTTTCTTTTAGATAATTATTATGAATAAGATATGATAATAATATTTTTTATATGCTTGTTTTTGATAAATTTTATAATTATAAAAAGGATGTATGTTTAAGTAATTTATATGGTACAGATGTGACACATACTGTTAAATAACGGCTCTGAAATTTATGCAACCATGATTAAATGAATATTATAAAGATTATATTAAGAGATTTTTTTAATGATTTTTTTAATTAAACGATTTCTTTTATTATTATAAATTGTATTTTTATAAAGACATTATTTGTTGGTTCTTTCGATGTAAGTCTGGTTTTTGGTATAAGATATCCTTTCTTTTCATTTATCAATCTTGATAACGTATTGTTAAATTCGTTATGTGTTTAAACTTTGTCGTGTGGTACGCTGTGTGATTCTTTTTGTTTCTATCGGTACACTATATTCTAGCCTTCCTTTAAGGATTCTTATGACATGTTTGATCACATCCCAATGTTGCAAAAATCGGCCTAGGCGGCCGATTAATCGCCGATATTCGCCGATTTAATCGCTAGGCGGGGTCATGGAACTTGTAATAATAAGGCACTCGCTTTGAAAAAATCGGCCTGGGAAAATAATCGGCGTTTAATCGGCCAAACTCGGCGATTATCGGCCAACCTCGGCGAGTAATCGGTCAACTTCGGGCCTAATCGGTCAACGAAAGTCAAAATTATATATATATATAATTTTCAAAAATCGGTCAACTCGGCGATTAATCGGTCAAGTCGGTAAAAAATCGGGAAAATCGGTAAAAAAATAAGTAAATTTTTGAAATTTATATACAAACAGTAAAAACGATTAATCACCGATTAATCGCGCCTAGGCCGATTTACAGTGCTTTACAGGGTGGTCGACGCCAGAGCTAGCGGACTCGCCGAGTTTTTTGCAACATTGTCCACATCTATTTCCATATGTGAAATCCCTTAGATGTTTTCTAGCCTTTGATTCGATATTCGTTTGCTACCCTATTCGATAGTTCGTAACCCTTAGGATTCGTTTGATATACGTTTTATTTGATCAAGTCACTCTCTGTGGGGAGCACCTGTGTTGGTCAAGAAGAAGGAAAAGTTGTTTGCCTAGTTTTCCAAGTATGAATTCTGGCTACAAGAAGTGCGTTTTCTTAGACATGTGGTTAACAACAATGATATTTACGTGGACTCTAGTAAGATAGAAGCAATGAAGAATTAAAAAGTACCTAAGTCGCCATCCGAGATATGATCATTCTTGGGATTGGCAGGTTACTACCGACGTTTCATAGTAAAAAATTTTAAGATTGCTAAACCCATTACTTCACTGACTCAGAAAAATAAGAAGTAAGAGTGGGCCAAGGAACAAAAGGAAGTTTTTCAAATGTTGAAGGGCAATTTGTGAAATGCACCAATATTGTCATTGCCTGATGGATCCAAAGAGTTTGTAGTTTACCGCGACGCGTCGAATCAAGGATTAGGTTGTGTACTCATGCAAAGAGACAAGGTAGAAAAAAATACGCTGACCGCAGAAATGTTGCATGGCTGGGACATACTAATGGAAAGGAAACTCTATAATAGAAGGGATGGGCTAGGATCAGGATCAAGTGAGGGAAGAGTGTAGGAAAAGGATATGGAATTCCCAAGGGAATTTTTAGTAGGGAAGGTGGCAGGTATGTATTTATTATAGGTTCCATTAATAGGTAATGTAAGGACATTAATAATGGACGAGGCTTCATACATCAAGGGTACTGTACATTCGGTGAGCGTATGACGTCTTGACCTTAGAGATATGTATGGTGGCCTTGTGTATGGAGAAAGGATATGGCTACAAATTGTTAGCAATTGTTTGACCTTGTATAAGGTGTATGCTGATAACATACAATGACCTTTGGGTTTATGTAACGGTAGAGATACCGAGTTAAAGTAGGATATATATACTATGGAATTTACTACAAGGTTGCCAAGTATCAAGTAGTGGGTTATGATACAAATTGGGTATTTGTCGATTGATCTGGATAAGGTATGTCCATTACATGGTAGTACGTGAAGATTTTAAATGGAGAATTCGACGAGACTTTACACTACTGATGATTGTAACAAGCATGGACGTGCAACCTTTGTGGTCGATCATCTCTTTTTTTTTTAGATCGTTCGGTGGTGGAAGATTTACTTCGCGGTCTTTGGTGAGATAGACATTGCAGACAGGGCATTGGGAACACGGCTTAAACATGCGTATGACTTATCATCCTCAAACGGACGGACAAAGTGAGCGTACCATTCAGACTTTGAAGGATATGTTGAGAGCGTGCGTAATTGATTTTTGTTGGTGGTAATTAGGATACTCATCCACCCTTAACATGGTTTTCTATAATAATAGTTATCATTCGAGTGTTTGATGTGCCCTATTTAAAGCGTGGTATGGAAAAGCGTTGTATGGAAGGAAGTGTAGGTCACATGTTCTTTGGGCTGAAATTGGAGAAATTCGGTCGATTGGACCAGAATTGGTACAAGAGACAACAAATAAGGTGATATTGATTAAAGAAAAGCTCAAAGCGGCTAGAGATTGCCAAAAGAGCTATGTTGGCAATATGCGTAAACATTTAGAGTTGAAGTTGGTGATAAAGTGATGTTGGAAGTGTCGTCTTGGAAAGATGTAGTGCATTTTGGAAAGAAAGAAATGTTAGCACCAAGATATGTGGGACCATTTGAGATCATTAAAGGGATCGGTCCTATGGCCTATTGATTAAGATTGTCTCAATAATTTAGTAGCGTATTTGATGTGTTTCAAATTTAAAGAAGTATTTAGCGGATACAAATCTGCATGTGCATTTAGAAGAAATTAAGGTAGACAAAACTCTTCGTTTTGTTGAAGAACCTGTTGAGATTATCGATCGTGAGGTTAAAAGTTTGAAGCGTAGTAGGATTCCGATAGTTAAGTCCATTGGAACTCGAAGCGAGGTCATGAGGATTTCATAAAAACTAAGTATCCACATTTGCTCGTTGAGCAAGCTATCGTTGGAAGTACTAATTAAAGTTGGGTACATAGGGTTACTGGTAGACTTTAGTGCACCCTTGAATGTTCTGAGGTGGTTTGGTTAATGATATATTTTGAATAAACTCGAAGTCGAGCCGATTCTTAAAAAACATTGAGCTTTGTAACAACTTATAACTTAGTTCCAATACAGTTCTTGTTTGATGAGTTGCGGGGTTAGGTTATGAATAACGTTGTTACAAAACTTAAGGTTTTTGACGAGTTTCCTCAAAGACGGGCGATGTTCAGGTAGTTGAATGTTTATTTTTGCTTAGAGTTGTTATGCTGCTATTTGTACCATTGTATGGGCGAGCGAGGTTGTAAGCAGTGGGTTTCCGATCGTGAAAGTTAGATGAGATTCAAAGCGTGGCCCTAAGTTCACGTGGGAACGTGAGGACCATATGAAAGCTAAGTATACCTGATTGTTTGTTGATGATGATGTTGAACCTAGTGGTTAAATCTCAGGACAAGATTTCCCTAAGGAGGAGATATTGTGACAACTATGCTTGAGCAGGTTAGTCAAATTATTGGTATTGACTTGAGCCTCATTATGTGTTTTAATAATATTGTGTTTATGTGATCTTATGTGAGTTTGGTTACCCATCTATTGAGCATGATCGTCTCATGGTGATTGAAGTGGGCATTTCATTTTGGTCATATTTTAGTGACAATAAAAATGATGGTATAATTCTATGTGTGTACGTATTTATATGTATATGTATACGTATTTATTTCTTTAAGTGTTAGTAGTTAGTAAAATTAAAAGTTTGGCTTAAAAATTTAGTTAGTAGATTTTAGTATTATTAAGTTAGAGAAATAAAGTATGAAATGAATTTTTTTTTTATTTTTTTTTGGTATTTAAACTAGTTTTATTTAGAAGGATGTCTAAATAAATAAAGGTTTTTATAAAAATAACAAAATTAAAGGGTTTTTGTGTAAATAATAACAAATAAAAAAATAAAAAATAAAAGGGGTTTGTTCGGCCAGTTAAAGAAGAAAAAAAAAGAGAAAACCAATTTTAGTATAAGTGGGATTCTAATTAGGTAATTATCTAAACTTCTTTCTTTTCACTATAAATACAAATATCATATCCCTTATATTTTTTCCATATTCGGTCGATCAAAGTAGAGAAAAAAAAAGATTTTCTCCAAGATCAATTTGGTGATTTAGGGTTTCAAGAATCAAAGATTAAGGTATGTTCATAAACATTAATTGTTTTAATTTTCATTTTAATTCATGTAACAATAAAGTGATAGATAAATTAGGATTTCATAAAATCTGTAAATTAATCATGTTAAACTTAATTAGAAGTATTTAGGGTTTAATTAGGATCATATTGATGTATTCGGTTAGAGTTAGAACGCGATGGAATTGAATTTAGGGTTGAGCAGAATTTTGAGTCATCTTGTTCGAATATTATCTCATGATTGGTAACGAGATTTTTAATGAATCTTATGTCTATTGATAAGTTCAGAGAGTCTAGTTTTCAAAAAGTCCAGCCCCAAAAAGTTTTGAGGTAGGGAAGTTACTCAAATAATTTTCGCAAGAAAATTTGTTAAAACAGTAAATTCGGGCAGATTTGGGTCTGATTTCGGGAAGTAAAACCCCTACCTAAAATTCAAATTAGGGTTAGCCAAAAAACGTGAGTCATATTTTAGGTGTCTATTAACTCCAGTTCGAAGGGCTAGCGATAAAACATTTTCTAAGTATTTTTAAGGACGTCAAACTTTTTGGTGTGCGTTCAGATCCGAATCTGAGTACTTTGTAAAGATGAATTTTTATAAAATAGTTTCACTTAGTATTATTTTTTCTAAAAAAATCACAGTAGCTCAACTCATTGGGGAGCTATGGGATTTAAGGAGAACCATTAATTAGGTGTTTTAGTATTTGTGGTCATAAAGTGACTACAAATTTCTGCCGGAACCTAAAAAGTTGGAAGTTAATGGTTAAGGTTATATAGGGTATGAAAATGATATAGGAGATGTATTTAAAGGCTTATAAACTTAGTGTAAGGTTTAGAAGTCCATCATATGATTGTTACATTGGCTTGGGCATTAGTCTAACCGAGTGTAACTTATGTTTTTGTTGTGTTTAGATTGTATGCAAGATTTTGTCAAGTAGCTGAGCATCAGGTGAGTTTCATAGTCCCATTTTACTATGTTTTCTTGGGATGGAAATGATGCAAAATGTGTTTTGAAACATTTTAATTGCTGTGATTATGTGGTTTAATTGATGCATGGACTTTTATGTAACTATTATATCTTTATGTGTTGCATGTCGTATGACATCCATAGAGCGTGATTGTCTCCTTGTGATTTAGTTTGAGATTGGTTTTTGCCTACTTTGTGGGTATGACATCCATGGAGCGTGATCGTCTCTTTGTGATTGAGTTTGGATTTGGTTTTCGCCTACTCCACGTGGGTATGATATTGTGTAGATATGGTACCAAGAGTCTGGGATCCGGGGTAGTATTCCTCTCCATGACTATATGATGAATTTTGTGGTTTGGATCGGGGGACACGTTCCATCCCAATGGTGATTGTTAGTTGAATTCATGTTAGCATGTATAATAGTCAACTTAATTGTCTTGTCATGTTTTGTTTTTATTAATCACAGTAATTGATTTAAATCTTAAATTGGGTGTCGTAAACCTATGACTCTCACCAACCATTATGTTGATGTTTTAAGCATCATTTTCAGGTGAGCGTTATGAAGGTGTTGAAGTGAATAAAAGTGGCTAGAGAGACCATTAGGCTGGCATTGGAAGTTCTCATTTGATTTTGTTTCATAATTGTTTGTATGAGTTCTTGAATGTTATTAGTTATATTAGGTTTGTGAGACATTGTCTTTGTATTGATGAGACCCCTTTTTCATTAATAAAAGTTGTCGTTCTTTTGTTTTCGGTATTGTCATAACGCATCGTGTCTTTTATTTTTAGCTATGCATGTAGTGATTCTCTATTGTTGAAACCATTGTGTTGGGATGATATCCATGAAGTTATGCCTCGTGTTTCCGCCTTGGCGGGGTGTGACAGTTATAATATATTTTTGGGCCCTCGATTATTTCTGATTATACACGTGGTGTTTTTATAGAATTTTGGGCCAAGATGATGGATTCAAAAACCTTGTTTTATATAGGTTATAGACTCTTGAAGATCAGCTTTTAGTCCATTTTGAGCTTCTGGTTGATTTTGAACAACATCTAGTTGGACTCGAGCGTCTAGTATTGAATCTCCTATTCCCATGTTTAATCGATAAATGAGATAATATTTTGAATTTCCTAGTCCTTAAGAGTTTTTTATTTAAACTAATTAACCAAATGAAAAATGTTAGAGATATTAGTACCTGAATAGCTCTCTCCGACAATATAAATGTTCTAATCAATACGTGGGAAAGTTAATAAACTCAACGAGTTATGCAGGAACGCATATGATTCGTCAACTGATCTCATATTTCAAACAACTAATCAGTTCTTATTACTGTAATATTAATACATTCTATTGTATATGTAAATATTAGCACAGGTCTAATAATTTTCTAGATGACTTACCAGCGAGGTCATCACCAAGATTCTCCAGTAGTTGTGTTTGAGTATGAAAAACGAGCTCTAATAGGATATTCAAGGAATAACATATTAAATTATGTAATACCATTTAATAAATCTCTAATCAATGTCCTGACATGTAGTATATTATTATGATTTATAATATTTTTGATCAATATGAAACCTTTGTTCCACGAGTACGGATTTAACCGAAGACCGTTTCCCTTTGTGGCCACATTAAAGCTCCAGTGAAGCTTCATATCCTACCGATGAACACCCAGGACCTAAAACACATAACCACTTCACTTGTAAAAAATACTAATATTTGAGGTCGTAAGTGTGGCAGAATTCATGGTCATTGCTGCCACTTCACTTGTAAAAAGCTGAATGTAAATTATCTAGTTGCGGGCTCTTGTCTCTTCATTTTTTTCTTTTTGAGGCGCAAATGAATATACCTAGGCTTATTCACCAACTCGAATAATTATAATGTGATAATATTTATAACTTACCACATTGGAGTCAGTTAGCCATTGATTAGAATGTGGCTCGATTGAGCTGTAAAAGTAAAGCATCACACTTGTAAGGCAAACCAATCTATATTTCAAGGAAGAAATTGAAATTTACTACAGTAAATTTAATTACCATGATTTTCTCTTAAACTTAAGATTTAGCCGACAATCGTTGATGCTTAAGAACTTGCTTCACTAATCTGTTGTCACTACCACTTGTCATTCTAGCACCACTATATTGTCAATTCATCATCCTAATTCCAATATTGCTCAAGTTAAATGTGTCAAAAATACATATGAATTATGTATTTCGAATAATCATTCAAGAGATCAAATGCATGATGAAAATAGTTTTTTTACATTGTATTAACAATGTAGTTAAACAACATATGTTTTAAAAATTCCTAGACGTAAGAATTTTGTTGAAACTTTTAATTTGGGGGTTTTGCTGAAATTTTATTTCACTATCAAATTTAATTATGCAATCCTAGTATCTACGGGAAGCAAAATAGTTATACATTGTAATATCCTAGTCCAAATCGTGCAAAATTCAAACGAAAAATAGAAATCCCTAAATTTTAGGTTTTGTGCAAAATCAAAACCCTAGACTCAGAATTAAAAAGGAATTTAGATGAAATTACTTACAATTTTTGTTTGTTATGAATGTGTTGTTGTTAATCTTTGAGATTGATCCTTAAGAGTGTCGACTTATTGATGTTCTTGGTTGGGTTTTATGGTTTTGTTGCATTTTGAGTGTTTGAATAATAGTTTATGTGGTCCCAATTATTCAAACTCAGACATATACTCGCTCGGTCTGACGCACGGATCCACCAAAACTAACTACGAATCAGGGCCTCGTGGATCCGTCAAAAAGTAAATCACTGAAAAACATGCAGGGATTAATATATCTCGTTATTTGGGCGTTGGTGTTATTGTTTTGGCAATTAGAGAGACTTATATAAGTTATAAAGAGTCTCCATTTAAATATTCAGAGTTGACGTCCAAGTTTTGAACATTGCGTTGGAGTTATCATGAATTTCTCAAAGGAATTTCAATGTAGTTGATCCTACTAGGAGTGTGTTAATTTATAGCGTGTGAATTTTGACCATTGCTAATAACACAAGCATTGAACATTTAGACGTAATAAAATATTGTCAATACAAGTGTAAGTTGTGATGAGGTGTCATTTTATACACTATTTCGGGGTCCTTTAACCCCCTAAATCATGCAAATATGCCCAGATTATGTGCTTAATCGTTTGTTTTTAGATTTTTAGCACTTGGATGGCATTTGGAGAAAATACATGTGACTTGGGCTCATTTGGAGAAGAAACGGACTAGACTACAATTCTACACCATTTATCTTGAAGAATTGTGCATACATAGCGTAGAGACGGCGTCGCAGGCTTCAAGCGACGACGTCAGGATTTTTATGGTGACGGCGTCATAGATTTGACTACGGTGTCAGGACGTAGCCGACTTAAACCGGCTCTAGAAGATTCTACTTGGCAACGGCGTCACGAGTACAACACGACGCCGTCGTGACGCTTTTCATATATATATACAAAACCGATTTTAGGGTTTTAAGTGTGTAACTTTGTATAACTTTTGGTAGACGAACCCTAATCATTCTAGCAGCCTTTAGGACGTCTTTAGGGCCTCAAAACCCTATTGCAACTGACCTTAATCCATGTTTTAATCAATTAAGATTGTTTATCTTTAATCATTTAATATGTCTATATGTTGTTTGATTGATTTATGTTCTTGCTTTCTTTATAACATGCTAGGCTAAACCCTCCTTTGTATTTACTTATGATTGTATGAAACTTAGATTGTAGATCCTTTTAATGTTGCTTCTTGTGATGGATGTGCGCGTTAGGCTTTAGAAAACTAGCCATAAGATATTAAATTGGCATAGACGTCTAGGGAAACGCGAGTGTGTAGAAAGGATACCATCGGTAATTCATACTACCTTACCCCTAATATGGTTGATCCCTCTTAAGATATTTCAATTGAATTTAATATACTTTTAGGGGCCTTGTAATAGTCTTCATACTACCTTACTTGTGTGTTGCCTTAACGGAATATTAAATAAACGGCGAGCCCGTGTAATTCGTTCATGACTTAGGAAATACTTACACAGATCATCACAAGTGTGACAAAGCAACACGATCTAGGGAAAGCAATCTGAGGAGTGGTCTTTTAGAGTAGTGCATGTTAGGTAATTACATCTTTTTATCATAAGTTAACAAGTAGTTTTGATTGTATTTATTTAATTAGCTAAAAAACAAACCAACATCTCAAAACTATGATATTTACCTGCTTTCTATAAGTATAAAACACAAAAGATATCTTCTCTCAACCCCTTAGATTTTGTTAGACCGTGTTCAAGCCTTTTTTCCCAACCTATTTCCCTAAGAGAACAATAACAACCCACGAGCTTACTTATTACTACAACTACACGGTTAGTACACTGCTCTAGGTGTTTGTAAAGCTTCTTGTGAAGTTTTCACAACCTCCACATCAATTATATCACATGGATCATATGGTTTGTTATTGGTTAGATTAGCTTAGGTCTCCTTTGACGCTTGCGAGTTTTGGCATTCGTTGATGTGTTTTGTTCTTCATTGCTGGGAGTTTTGGGTTTTGCTTTGGGCTTGGTTCTTTTATTCTCATGCCTTTGTTTTCTTGTATCTTTTCTTCGGGGATTATTTGAGGCTGCATCAAAAACATTCCGAAGTGAAAACAAGTTGCTCGACCTCCTTAAATGGGGATTTTCTCTTGTCATGATTCTTCGTAATTGGTAAGAGTTTTTTTATCATTTTTGCAGTCCTCGCAGTTAAAGCCTCAAGAGGAATCTAGGATGTGTTGTTTGTTTATTTGTAGATTTGTATGTACTCTTTGTCTTCTAGCCCCTTTCTAGTTGCTTTCTCTCTCTCTCATCTCTCTACATATATATATATACGTGTATATATATATATATATTTACGTATATATATTTATAAATATTTATTATATAATATATATACGTATTATATATATATAGTATATATATATATATATACGTATATATATATATATATATATATACTTATAATACGTATATATATATATATACATATATAATACATATATATTATATATATATATATATATATATATATATATATATATATACGTATATATATATATATATACGTATATATATATATATACGTATATATATATATGTTTGTACGTATACATATTTATGTATATAGTTTAGTATTTATATATATATCAATATATATTTATATTATATACGTTATATCATATATACATATATATGTATATACGTTATCATATATATGTATTGACGCTATACTATATATTTATATTTAGAGTTTTACATATATATATATTTATATATATATATATATATAATATATATATATTATATTTATCTATTGTGTGTGGTGAGTGTGTGTTTATTTATATAGATATATATTCGTATTATATATATATATATACGTATATATATATATATATATATATATATATATATTTTTTTATATTTTTATATATATATATATATATATATATTACGTATACATGTATACGTATACATGTATCACGTATAATGTCTACGTATACATGTTACGTTATACATGTATACGTATACAGTATACGTTTACATGTTTTCGTATACTATATAGGGAGATGCGTGTATAAATTTAGGTTTTTTTCAGGTCCATTAATTCCTAGCTAATTTTTATATTTTTTGATTAGATACTATATAGGGAGATGTGGTGTATTAAATATGGTTTTTTTCAGGTCCTTAAATTCCTAGCCCTAATTTTAAGTGACCTGAAAAAAACCATTTCTTTTTATCAAGCATTCTCCCTTTCTAGTTTCGTAATCAAAAAACTGTATAGAGTATATTTATACATGTATATTATATATACATGTATATATATACATGTATATTATACTTATATTTATATATTGTATGTATGTATGTATGTATATATATATTTATATATATATATTATATATATATTTAATATATCTTTCTATCCGTTAAAAAAGATATAGAGATATGCAAACAAAAAAAGAAGAAAAGATGTAAATATAAGCCTAAGAAACAGTATTCCCTTGTTGTCCTTTAAGAAGAATGGTGCGATGTTCAAGTGGTACGAAAAAGATTTCTGGACTATATATATCTATATATATATATATATACTATATAATATATATATATATATATATATATATATCTTTCATCCGTTAAAAAAAGATATAGAGATAAGCAAACAAAAAAAGAAGAAAAGATGAAATATAAGCCTAAGAAACAAGTTTACCAAGTTGTCTTTAAGAAGAATGGTGCGAGTTCAAGTGGTACGAAAAAGAATTTTGAAGTGCCTGCGCTTAATATGATTGATAATGATGACGAGCTTGGATCAAATGGGGGTCGTCAAATTCAGGTAAGAAAGTTATTGATGAAGTGGATGGTTCGGCTTATGGTAGTCTAAGTATTACACCTTTGGTTGCAAGGATTAATGAACTGGCCCAAAGAAAACCTCTCGTGTCTGGCGATATTGGCGAAACATCAAAACCCTAAAAAACATAAATTATGTGGTCAAATCTTGTCATTCTTACTCATGTATTAATGATTCAATAATAGTTTATCTACTAGTGTTCTCATTCTTGTGAGCTTGTGGTATGATTAGGAATTTTTGCATTATTAAGGTTTTGTCTTTTATTATCGCTAGGGTGAACGATTTGTTAATACGGTATATGGTTTCTTTTTAGGAAAGCGGGTGGCTTACCCCGTTGTTGCTAACTATGTTAGGAACATGGGGTAAATGGTACTGTTAAGTCAAGCTTAACTGTCTAATCTACCAGGTTATTTCTTCTGCAGTTTTAACTCTTGGATGGTTTGGATTCAATGCTTTGAAATGGGTCTGGGTTTTATTCGCAATAATCCAATTGATACATCAATAGTTAATTACATTTTAATATCCATAATTCCCTATATAAAAAATGTTACATATTTATGTTATTAATGTATGAAAACGTTACTTAATTGTTTATTATTAGTTTTTAGGGACCAAGAGAACATTTTAGCAAAAGACAAGGGATTTGGATAAGAAATGCACTAAAATGAAGAGTCCAAGGCACTTTATAGCGTAACATCCCCGAAGGATTACGCCGTAACATACTCCAACGAAGAAATGAGTCATCACGCCCTTTACGGCATAAAGAGTCTCCAAAGAATTACTGAACCAATCAAATCTACAAAGAGATAATGTATCTGATCAGCGTCATTTATGGCGTAACATAAGCGACAGGTTTACGCCGTAACATCCTTTTATACATTTGAAGATTGGTTGATTACGTTCAAGATTACGGCGTAACATCCCATAAGGGTTACGCCGTAAACCTTTCGAAGCCTATAAATAGAGCCCTCATCCGGCTCATTCAGCATCACTCACCACCACCACTTCACACATAGTTCTAAGGGGTGAACCAAACCCCTAAGGTTCGAAGCATTTCATCTGAAGGTCCAAGGGAGAAGCCACTAGCACACTTATTGTATTTAATCATTCATTTTGTTCTCTGTAAGAATTATGATTTCTCTGTAAGAATTATGATGATTCAATCCATGTCTTTATTCATTAATTCTTGCATTGTTGTTACTATAAGCGGCTAAGCACTCCTAGTGCTAGCCTAACCATGTGGTTACTGCTGTTATGATTATGATTTCCTATTTAATTATGGTTCTGTTAGATATCCTTATAGCCTTTCATTGATCCTTATGTTTTAGTAGCATAGAGGGTGGCTTAGATCTTATTAATCCTCATATTGGACTTACCATGTTGAACCTGAGATTAGTGGGGTACTAGGGTAGCTTGACATCTATCCCTAGTGTAGAAATTAAACAAATTACCGCCTTTGTCACATTAAATACTTATAAAGCATGGGAACTCTTTCAGAGGGGGTTAATAATCGGTTTAGATTATAGATTGGTCTTTTCTTATGGGTAGTTAGGGTTAACTACTGCAAGCTGGATGCCTGCTCGTAGTGGATTCATAGGGGAATGTGGGATTGCAGAGTATAGCATAAAGACAGTCCTTGATTGAAACAATACGGGTTTGTCACATAGAACCACTTATGAATAATAAGTTGTAATCGTATCATTAGTAGTGAAATGGTTAAATTAGCACGCCTTTCTCCCTGATATCTTCTATCTATTTATTTTATAGCTTTTTACTTTAAATTCCCTTAATATCATCTTAAAACCATTTTCAGTTGTGACAACAATCAAATTAAAACTATTAAATCTTAGCTCTTGGGACGACCTCTAATTTACCAAACTACTGCACTATATACGACCGGGTTTTCTGCCCGTTAGTGCGTGTATCGGTAACCGAGTTTTATAAATTTAAAACTTGGTAAAAATATTATTTAAAGCAAAATACGCATCAAGTTTTTGGCGCCGCTGCCGGGGAGCTAAAATTAGTTATAATTTGAATTTCTGTATATATTTTTGTAAGTATGTTCTGCTAGTTTTATTGTTAATATGGAAGACGACGTTGATATCAACACACTCACCATAAAGCAATACATGGCTTGGGTCCAAGAAGACATTAGACCAGGCGTGGTAAAATCCAAGATCGGCAATGACGTCGAGTTCGAGATCAATAGCAACTTTATGAGGAAAATTAAGACGAAAACTCTTCAAAGGTACCGATGATGAGGATGCACATGAACATGTGCGAAGGGTATTAGAGATCGCAAATCTTTTCCACTTCCTCGGAGTCACTCACGATGCCGTTATGCTTAGAGTGTTCCCTGTTACACTCAAGGTGCCAGCCTTGAAATGGATAAACAGACTTTCAGTAAAGCTATAATACACATGGGATCTCCTTGAGAGAAAGCATTCATTAGGCTATTGTCCACCTTCAAAAATACTAGAAATTAGAAAATAATCCGCAATTTCAAAAGGAGAGAGGACGAGACATTATATGTATGCTTAGGAGAGTTAGACTGGATCTGCTGTTTAAATGTCCGCATTCATGATCTGAACTGCCAACAGAAGGTTCATATCTTCTACACTAGATTAGACATCCCTACCCGCAGAGTGCTCGACTCTAAAGGATTCATTCCTCTGATGACACCAACTTAAGCCCTTATATTAATACAAGTCATGGCAAAACATTCACATAATTGGTATGATGAAGCAACCACTAGGGAAAAATCAATGATTAGCACCTAATACGTTGTATACAAGAAACCTAAAGAAAATATTCATGCTATTCAAGCAAGTTTCAAGAATTTTGAAGGGGCACATCTAACCATGGAATACCCTCTCGAAAAAGAGGACAAGGCAGTTGAGCAGAGCAAGTATATGAGATCCTTAGAGGAAACCATCATCAAATTTTGCAAAAACTCAATTTCAAAACAGGCCGGAGATAATGAATGGATTAGGAAATTTATCAAAAACACGAACTCAAAAATAAGGGCACTTAAAACTACAACAAGGAAACAAAAAAGAAAGATAAATATCTTATCAATTAAAAAAAAAAAACCCATACAATCCCTCACTAATACAGGTGAAAATGTTAAGGAAAGAACGACCATGGGTAAGGATTACTAAAGGAACTGTTCCTCATAACTTCACCACGGCAATTTTAGGAGAACCCTTACAGAACTCCGTGAATACTATTTGCGCGATTGGAATTCATGAGGGAAATTAAGGAGGGATGAAGGGGACTTGATGAAGTTGTAATATTACTGACGAAATGTATATAGGTTTAGGAAAATACCTCACACATCCCATACACGTTTTACCAAACCTTAAACCAATAGTGCAACCATATATGCCACTAGGACTAGTCTATAATAAGGCAAAAGAAGAGGAACATGATTATGATATTCCTCTACATGAACATGTAATGCAACCTTTAACCCCTCAGACAGTTCACATCACACCACCTGATGACAATTATGTAGCATCGGCTACTAATCCTATTTTGAATAAGCCTATTTAACGGGTTTGGGGAGGAGTTTTTTTAGTGATAACACCAGGTTTCTGAAAGTTAGTTAGTAACCTGTTAAGGATTTAAAGGTGCTCTTAAACGACATATGATTTGTGAACTCATTCGGAAATTAAAACACCAATTAAGCCAATCATCACACGCAACTGGTAAGACAAATAGGGAAATGAAATCTCATCAGCAGTATAGTTTTAATTTATCATTTCCCTACCCAGAAGCAAATTTACACCCTCATGGTATTCACTGCTACCCTCACTCGCACTTGATTTCAAGTGAGGGGAGGAACACCCTATTACTTAGCAAATAAGAGTAGAGTCAAGCTAGAGACTCGAACAAAAACAAGCGCTTCATGGGGGCACCCCATGCCTATCTTTTTATGTTTCATCCTGCATATTAGTTGGTTTTTGTTGGTTTCTCACTTTATTTTGCAGGTTCTCTCTATAAGGAAGTAGAATTCGAAGTCCCCTTGACTCGTATTCATGTGGTAGTAAGGTTCTGTCTTGGCGTAACCACTTAGGTGCGTAAAGTCTTGTACTTGTTACGCCATAACCTTCTTAGTTCAAATATAAAAATTTTAAATCCACATTGTTACGCCGTAAACCTTTTCTGAAAACAAAAAAATAAGTTTGAAACCTTTTTTAAAAACCGTGTACAAGTAAATGAACTTTGTGGGTGTGTTCCCTAAAAACCCTCACGAGACTTCACTCGTCCACTTGGGCTACCAAGTGGTTTAAAAGGCTTGTTGCATATGCTAAATGCAACCGTGATTCCTACGAAAGTAAGTTAGATTATAGTGTATATTTATCCATGAACGTTTAATGCTCTTTGTTGTCTAGTGATTTCAGGGGAAACGAGGTTGTTCTATAGACACTTTGCAAGAAGTCAACTCTTACAATTATCACTCGGAGAAGAGAGCAATACTTAGAGGAGTCTTTTGCTATAATTCTACTCTTATTTCATTTCCTTAATTGTACAATAAGGACATTGTATAAAATGAGTAGGGGGTGGGAGTAGAATTATCACTTGACCTATATTTGCCTTCGATTTCCTAGTTTTCTTTGAAAAATGGTGCCAATTTTAAAATTTTGACATGTTTTTCTTACTAAACTATAATAAATCTTTTCCGAGCACATTATTATCCTGTAATTAATTTAGTGAGATTAAGCCTAATATTCCGTTTTCATCTATTATACATAAAATCCACCAAATACATGAGAGTGTAGGTAGTATTGTAGACTTTAGAACTTGGACTGTATATCTTGTTAAGATCTAATTGGTTAGTGGAATAGACTGTTCAAAAAGGCAACATTTTAGGAAATCACCCAAAAGCCTATATATGTGTGTTTATCGGCTTGTCACACTGACTTGTCGACCTCCCCGTGTAAAACCCTAGTTGCGCTCACTACCAGTGCAAGATACACCTAGATCACCTTGTCAAACCAATCCTGTTTAAACCCTATATGTTTCGTTACACCATTTCTCCTTAGCCTACCATATAGTCTTTATTTTCTTTATGTTGAAATCTCTGGCTATTTAAGTCCTTGGTTCAGGAATGGAACGAGATTTTATTCATCGTGTAAGACTAATCTGTTTGAATCTAAAAGACCCCATGTATCACCACTTTTGACGTTGTTCATCTTAAGTGGGGGGATGTGCGTATAATTCATATGTTGCAAGGGCAATAATTAAAGATATAAACTCATGTAGCATTTGTATATTTATCAAGAAGAAAAGAGGGTGCAACTAAAAGCCACACATGTGCTAAAAAATGTAAAGATGGTGCAAAATGAAAAAAATATAGTGCTAGTAGCCCATTATTGCACCAAGCCATCTCAACAAGTATAAAGAATGGAGCTAGTAGCCCATTATTAAAGATCAGGTTTTCGTTTTTTATTGAACTCAGACTTTTGGACTTGGGATGGACAGTAGTGGTTTATGACAAACCTAGTCTACTTTAGGACTATTTATTTCATGTTATTATCTTAATAAAACCATTTAAAAGTGTATCCCTTGTTTATCCTTACCCTTTTATATCACCCAATTTACCAATGTCACCCATGTTGCTCTTGGAGACTTTTTTTAGACCCTAATTTGTTGGTGGAGACTTGTGTACTTTCCAAGCTTATGATAGAACATGTACTATGTCCGTGCAATTGAGTGATCACCCCAAAATTAAACACTTAGTTTAGTAATGAGAGTTAAGTGTTTTTTATCCCCTTTTCGTGAGGTGTTCGGCTCTGATGTTTTCTAGCATAAGTAACTTATAAATTCATTTCTTCAAGTTAAATTAGGGAAATCTTTTTATGAATTATTCTAAACGGTTCTACTTGAGGGCAAGTAGAAGTCAAATGGGGGGATATTTGATAACACTAAATAGTTAATACATTTTAATATCAAACTCCTAATAAAAAATGCTTACAAATATGTTATTAATGTATGAAAACGTTACTTAATTGTTTATTATTAGTTTTCAGGGACCAAGTGAGCATTTTAGCAAAAAAAAACAAGGGATTTGAAAAAGAAATGCACTAAAGTGAAGAGTCAAGGCACTTTACGGTAAAAATTTCCCTGCGAAGGCTTACGCCGTAACATACTCCAACAAAGAAATGAGTCATCACACCCTTTACGGCGTAAAGAGTCTCCAAGATAACGCTGCAACATTCAAATCTACAAGAGATGATGTATCTGACTCAGCATTACGGCGTAACATATGCAACAGGGTTACGCCGTAACATCTTTTTATGCCTAGAAGATGGTTGATTCGTGCAAGATTACGGTGTAAACATTCCCATAAGGGTTACGACGTAAACCTTTCGAAGCCTACACAAAAATTAAAGCCCTCATTCCGCTCATTCAGGCATCCTCACCCACCACTTCACACACAGTTCTAAGGGGTGAACCAAACCCCCAAGGTTCGAAGCATTTCATCTAAAGGTCCAAAGGAGAAGCCACTAGCACACTTATTGTATTTAATCGTTCATTTCATTCTCTGTAAGAATTATGAGGATTCAATCCATGTATTTATTCATTAATTCGTGCATTACTATTACTATGAGCGGCTAAGCAATCCTAGTGTTGGCCTAACCATGTAGTTACTGTTGTTATGATTATGATTTCTTGTTCAATTATGGTTTTGTTAGATATCCTTATAGCCTTTCATTGATCCTCATGTTTTGGTAGTATAGAGGATGGTTAGTACTTATTAATCCTCATTTTAGTCTTACCTTGTTGAACCGTAGATTAGTGGGGGTTACTAGGGTAGCTTGACATCTTATCCTAGTGTAGGAATTAAACAAATTACCGCCTTTGTCACATTAAATACTTATAAAGCATGGGAACTCTTTCAGAGGGGGTTAATAATCGGTTTAGATTATAGATTGGTCTTAAGGGTAATTGAGGTTTAGCTACGGCAAGCTTGGATGCCAATGTCCAATGTGTCTTAGTGGGAATGTTGGGATCGCGAGTAGACATAGGACAGACCTTAAATGAAAATTCAGGTTTGTCGACATTAGAACCACTAATAGAACTGATAATTAAACATTGCACAGGAAGTTGTAATTGTATCATTAGTAGTGAAATGGTTAGATTAGCAAGCATTTCTCCCTGATATCTTTTATCTATTTATTTTATTGCATTTACTTCCAGTAATTCTTAAAATCAATCTTGAAACCATTTTTAATTGTGACAATAATCAAATTAGAGCTATTAAATCTTAGCTCTTGGGGCGACCTCAAATTTACCAAACTACTGCACTATATATGATCGGGTTCTCTACCCGTTAGTGTGTGTATCGGTAATCGAGTTTTATAAATTTAAAACTTGGTAAATATATTATTCAAAACAGAATACGCATCACCACTTATTCTGAAAAGTAGAATCCGGATGTGAACTTATTGAAAGAAGATGTTGCTAATGTTCCGGTTTGGGTTAAACTCCATGGTGTCCCTGTGATGGCGTTTAGCGAGGATGGTTTGAGTGCCATTGCTACTAAACTTGGTACTCCTTTGATGCTTAACTCTTATACATCTGACATGTGCATGCAATCATGGGGTAGGTCAATCTATATTAGAGCAATGATTAAGCTTTGGGCTGATGTGGAGTTAAAAGATACTATCATGGTGGCTATGCCTAAACATGTTGGGAGGGGTTTTATATGTTTACTATTTGTAATGAGTATGAGTGGAAACCTCCTAAGTATGCGTGTTGCAAGGTTTTTTGTCATGTTCAGGATAAGTATCCCAAGAATATAAGCTCGGGTGTGGCAAAGATTCTTAAAGAATCCTTAGCCAAGCTCCTAGAGGTGTTCTGGTTGGTCATAAGGTAGGATTTAAACCAGTCAAACAAGTTTATAGAACTATTTCTAAAAAGAAGAATGCCAACACTGGTGGTAATAAGAAGAAAGATGTGAAGTCTAGAAAAAAGGTTATAATCCACACCCATTTGATGTGCTTAATTCGGTTAAAAATGATGTCGTCTAGGGTACAAATGGGGGGACTCCAAATTTGGCTAGTAAATAGGCTAATTCTGGTGGAACTTTGTTCTGGAATGTGGGATCTAGTAGTACTAGTGCCATACGTATTGTTGAAAAAATTGATAAGCTTAAAAAGATAATTATTAATGGGAAACCTACACTTGTGGATGATGAGGGAAAACCTCTGGAAAAGGTTGATTATTCAGATGATCATGGTAGTAAGGATGAAGTTGAACTAGTTGATAATGAAATGGCAAGTTTTCTGGCTTCAAAGAGGGTTAGCTATGGTACTAATAGTTTCTGGAAACAATGAAGGGAATTATGAGAATGCTGATTACGGACTACGACCATACGATGATGATATGTATGAAGACTAGGAAATTCCTGAGAAAATTCAATCTATACGTGATAATTTGGATATTAAGGTTTGATGTCGTAAGAAGAAATAGATTACTTGATATTATTGAGACATTTGTAGTCTATTCACTTTGTGTACCTTCCTTTTAAGGAAGTAGGTTGCCTATGTAACGGGCAGAGGTATGGGATTCACCACTCATCCATTATTCTTAATTTTGTTGGAGTAATAAATTTACCGAAGAAAAACCTTTACCCAAAAAAGATTAATGAACTGGAAAGTTAGATGTCTAATAGGAAGCTTGTGGTAGTGGGTGATGATGGAAAGCCACTAAAATCTTGTAAATCAATGCTTCCTAGTTCTTTTAATGTGGCTTTTAAAAAGGTTGATGATACGTTAATGAGGATGTGATGTGAATGTGTTAGAGGTTTACAACGAGACTGCTACTTTTATGGTTTCCACTAACGAAGCTTCTAAAAGTGGTAGTGGAGGGGGATAAAAAAGCTTGTATAAACAATAGAATAAAGATCATTATGAAGATTCATATGATGATGACGACTTTGATGATCCTAGTTTGACTCCTGGTCAAATGTAGTTTGTTGATACTTTTGATATTAGTCTTCGTGGTTAACTTAAATAGTGTATGTAATTGGGTCTAATTATTATGGCATGTCATTCTCATGATAGGTTAGGTTTGAAGCACAATTAATGCGTTTGTTTTTGCCTAATTTTAGACTGAGATGTAGAATTCACCCATGTTCATTGTACTTAATTGTTTTTTGAAGTAACAAATTTACGAGAGAAAAATCCCTTTATCAAAAAAAGATTGAAGTATAAGCCGAGTTACATAAAAGTAACTATAAGATCAATTAATTCAAACTTTTCTTATATCTACGCATACTAGCTAAACTCTTAACCTAAACACACCAAGTCCATATATTCTTGAAAAAATCAAATTTGTTCAAAGCATGAACAAGTTTCTTAAAGGCTCTAAAACTATAAAAATAACTAAAGATTATACCAATTGGGGAACCGTCTAAATTTCATCAAACTTGTCACGTTTTCCTTTTCTAGGCTATGAACTTTTAATTTTTCTTTTGTGTGCAAATAATTTGCTAATCTTTCTATTGTAGCCATGGAACGGGGGTAATTTGACGTGGCACCTTAATAACCCACTTTTTCTCATTTTCCTTTACAAGTTTTCTGTTATACACTTTGAGGGGTTCGTTTTGTCAAGAATCAAAGTATAAGGTTTTGTCTTCATGCACCTCTAAAACATTTTAACCGCGATCAAAAAACACAAACACCAAAAACCTCTTCTTCCCCGATTCTTCACCAACCCTAATTTAAACAATTGACAGTTATTGAAATTTCATAATTGACTTGATACTCATAAATCCTACCTTTTTGTAATAAGGTTATGTACAAACTTCTTACTTTTATTATTTTTTTTAAAGCGATTTGTGTGTTAGTTGTTCCTAATTTAATTTGTTGAAGAACCTTATTTTTTTATTTAAATAATCAAAATGATCCCTGGGACCGACCTGCATCAATTTGATATTCATAATGATGGTTACTTTTCCCATTTACCATTAACTTATGTTGATGGTGTCATCCTTGAAATGGTTGTTCGAAAGATGCCTTATAAAGAGTTTGTTGTATATTTAGAAGAAAAATGTGGCTGCTACTTCCAAGGTTTGTATTACCAAGTACCTCGCCAAGACCTAAAAGAGGGTTTAGTTAGGGTTAGTGGATGATAGGGCATTATCTTACATGTTTGTGTTGAAGGACATTGGTAGGCTTAATCTTATCTTGATCACTTAGTTATAGATCTTTCAGAGTATTTAAGTCAAGCTATTACATATGACATGGATGTTTGTGTTTCTAAGACAATAGGCCCTCCTAAAAAGAGGTATTGCAATGACTTTACCATGGATGAGATAGTTGATTGGGCTGAGATGGAATTTTAAAATCAAGAGGGTGTTGAAACTAGTACTAGGAATATAGACAAGGGCATTGATGCAACAGATGGCGTTGAAGCTAGGACTAGTACTACAGATAAAGGGGCAAAGAGAAGGTTAGTGAATATGCAACAGAGGTTGTTCAAACTAGGAGAAGTACTGTTGAAATTGACTCTGAGACTGAGTATGACAGTGATGATGATAGTGACTATCAGTCAGATAAGTCAGTTGACTATCTTAGTCCTGGTGAAGAAGAATTGACTTAGAAACATGATTAATAGAGAGGCAAGTAAAGCAAAAAGTTAACCTAAGTTTCAGAAATGAGCTTGAAGCCAAATAAAAAAATTTAGTATGTCCTGTGGATAATGTTAGAGGTGAGACTTTTGAGGAACATGATATTTACATGAATCAGCTTTTGAAAGTCTTAACACTACTGATAAGGGTGGAATCACTGAAGATCCTTTCATTTTGTTGAAAAACATGTGGAGAGGTATCCAATGTATGATGAAACAACACACTGGAGACTAAGGAAACCAAAGGTAAAAGCATATGAAATTTAATGTTTGTTTCTTTTTTTAGTGTACAAATTAAGATATACTCAACACATATTTATGTTTCAAATGCAGGTTGGTGAAAAGTATGTAAGTGTTGCCCAGTTCAAAGAGTGCCTAACCTACTATGCTCTGGCAAATGGTTTCTCTTTGTGGCTAAATGAGAGTAAGATCTCCGAACGAATAATCGAGCAATAGGTCTCGTGCCCGAAAACTTAATATTCATGAATATGCAATAATAGATATCTAGATATTCATAATAGTTAGGTAGTAGAGAAAACTTGTTTGACTACGCATCTAAGTCCAACAAATCGCTTATTAGTTAAGAGAGAATTCTCTAATATACATTCTATTCCTTATTATGAACGCACATATCAACAACATTTACACTACCACTCTTACAAACAAAACCGATCAATGCAATAATGGTCACCAAGTCTTATGTGTGAGATACCTTTTTAATTATCTGGTCACCTCATAATTATAAGTGACATCCTTTCACTACGTACAATTACTTCAAGACCAACATCTCAATGACTTACACATAAATATACACATATACCACATAGAAATTACACGACCCCAATATAACATAAACACGAAGTTCTATCAAAGCAATATTTACTTATATAAAGATATATCCACAAGACAGAAAGAAAATGAGAGCCTCATAGTACCTTAAAATACGAAATTTCAGAATGAAATCATCGATAATAGCAATGTGTCAAGGTAAAAGACGGTTTTAACTTATGTTAGCCCTCGCTTGGGTTTGACTTTGCTTTCGTAAGAGTCACCCGACTCTGCGGGTCCATGCCTACTACGTAGGCGATTTGAGTCAGCCATATCCTCTGACTCTTCTAACTACCCTTCCTCCATCGGTTCATAAGAGGCTCATTCTCAATTGCTCCCTCTTCTAGATCTTTTGACATCAGAAGCCCGTGGTCGAAATAAAACTCAGAGAAAAGATTGCAAGAAAATAACGAAATGACTAATAGCTAACACATAGCTTCTATTATGCAGGCTATTTGAAGGAATCTTAGGTCATAGTTTTTAGGTCAACCACCTACTTCGCTATAACCAATGCTTGATACCAAATCTGTCACACCCCAGCCAGGCCGGGAAAAAACGTTGAGGCGTTAACATGATAGGCATCATCACAACACATTGATGTCTATGATGTTTGTAGTTATATATACGTAATAATATCTAAAAGTATAAAGAATTTACTAAAAATCCTTGAGGACAAAGATTTAAAGTAAAAATCTACACAAAAATATCCTACGTTAACCGGTAAGTGATTACCGGGTCGTTTTCCCAAAGACTTATGAAATTGAGACCTCGTTTGTTATTTGGACAATGACTTGAATTGGTTCAAACTTTTTGGATTAATTTTCTAAAATCTATAATTAAAAATAACAATTTAGCAAGCATGTTGTAAAATTATGATGAAGCAATTAAAGTCAAAAAAAGGAATAACGGGAATTAATGAAAACGCCGACAAATTAAGGCAATTAAGCTAAAAAATGAAACCTAAAGCTTTTTCTAAACTTTTATCTAATCCTAAATGACTATTTAAAAGAAAATGCTAAGGAAATTCTAAAACGAGGGTAATTTAAGTTTAAAAATGAAGAAAACAAGAACGGGGATGAAATCTCGTTTCTTTACAAAAATGAACCTTTCACAAAATATTAACCCTAAGAAAGTAAATTTCAACCTAAGCCTAGAATATGATAAAGAAAATTATTTTTTTTGATTATTTTTCTATTTTTTATGATTTTTTAAAGTTTTTAACAAATTAAATACGGAAAAATATTAAAACATTAAGTAAAAAATCCTAAAAATTTCTAAAAATAGCTTATGATAAGCATGATGCAAGAAAAATGAGAAATCCTAAAGAGCTAAACTAAATAAGCCGGGAAAAATCAAATAAGCACTCGAAGTGCTTATTATACTTAAAACTCAAAAAAGGTTAAAAGGATTTAAAACGCACCTTAGGACGTAAAAGTCCCAAGGGCGCAGTGGTTAGTGTGGTGTGTGTTGAGTGTTATGAAAGGGTTAAGGGAGGTCGAGGTTGTGAGTTTGAGCCTTGCTCACTCACAATTTCCCTCCTTCCCCTTTTTTTATTTTTGTTAAAACCTAAAAGGCAAAGTTATAAAGCAGATAAAAATAAGCTATTTTTGTGAAATCAACTTTTTTCTACCATTAAAATGCCTTTATAAGTATTTTGTGAAAATCAACTTTTTTCTAATACCATTAAATAAAGCTAGTTAACAGCTTAAAAGTTAGACAGAACATACTTAACCATTTTTTTATTTTTTCTTTAAAACACAATTATACTAATAAGCTAAGATAAGCTCAAACCAAATCAAATAAGCTATGACTATCTTAAAATTACCCTAATAAGCTAATTTAAACTAGAAATAAGCAGAAAGAATAAGCTATAAGCTAAAAATCCTAAAAACTCTTATACTAAAACTGCTAACAAACAGACAAACAGCAGCTTTTGAGCTTAATTTTAGATAAGCAAAAAGAACCTTATGAAAATCTAACTTATACCATCTTAAAGACTGGCCAATAAGCTACTTAAAACTATAAACAAAATACATTTTGAAATTCAAATAAGCTCTGAAAAAGTTAAGTGAAAAAGATGCTTATGCTGATTTTTTTATGTTTTTGGTTTTTCTATGAAAAGCTAAATAAGCTAGAACCTAACCTAAATAAACTATGAACTACTAAATATGAACCTAATAAGCTAGTTAAGACAGAAACTAAACAAAAACTTATGGTAATAAGCTAAAAATCACAAATAAGCACTTTGATATAACTGTTATCCAAACAGTCTTTAAGGCAACTTTGAGCTTATTTTTCAATAAGCTAAAGGATCCTTATGGACTTTTAGCTTATACTACTTTGAAGTTTGACTAATAAGCTACCTAAATCTGTTCTTAAAAAGTATTTTGAAACTTAAATGCTTAATGAAAAAGCTGCCTATGCAGTTTTACCTAACTTTTGGTTTTTGAATGAAAAGACAAAAAACTAATTTTAAACTTAAAAACAGAAAGACTTAATGAACTTTTAAAAGCAAATTAAGCTAAAATAAATCTACTATTTACCTAAAATATACTTGACAAAAATTTGAAATTCTAAAAATATTTTACCTGCTGAAAAATGATCTTGAAAAAAGGGTCATTGTCTGTTTTAGCTGCTGATGCAGTGACACATTTTATAACCAAACTCAAAACAACTTGATGCAGGCTAAGAGACTAGTTTCTAACTACTTTAAAAACACTTAACCAAGAACAAATAAAGCAATTTCAATACCTAGAAAAGATTTAAACTAAAAATGCATTTTAAACTAAATTAATGATGACAGATTCAAATTAACAACTAGCAAACTTAATAAAAACTAGATTAAGCCTAACTAAGCTCACAAATCCTACACTTATAAACTCAAATATGAGATTTAAATTGAAAACTAAGGACCAATTGGCCTCAAGCAGTACTAACTTGAGTTAGTACTGCTTGACCCAAACACTCCTTAATTTCACTCAAGTCCATATTTAGCTTATTAAAATAAGAATTTATGATCAAAGTCTAAATACCAGATATCAATAAGCTTCTAACAAACATAATAAGTAAATTTAAACTACTGAATAAGCAGAAATGATAAGCTACAAGATTATGCTAATATTTTTGGTTTTTAACTGTTTTAAGACAAATAGTGCATATCTAAAGATTTTAAAATTCAAGCTAACTATTGAAGCATCTAACAACTATATTATCTTCAAATAAGCTAATCTAAAAGAATAAGTTAGTATTAAAATACTGTATAAGCTAAAATGCAATTTTAAGCTACAATGTTAATAGAGGACTTACCAATGCCTTTGCACCAAAACAAGGCTTATAAATGCTCTTTTGAGCAATCAACAAGCTTCATCTTATCAAATGATAAGCTGGTATAGTCCTGGAAGCCCTTCCATAACTGGCTTCCCTTCCTTAATAAGTCTAAGGTGATTTATAGAGTGGTGTTAAGGTTCAATATGCTCATTAAGCTTGAGAGCTTTGATGAGAATGTTGCTAGTTAGGTAGTGTGAATAACAGTTATTAGGGAGCTTAAAAGTATAGTGAGAGCTTATTAATCAATTTTGCTTATAAAGTAACTGAATCCAACACAAATTATAATGTGTCTTTAATTTTTTTATAAATTGAAACTATGGAAAATTACAATGCTTTTTAACGAATTAACAAAGATTAATTGACTATAAACGAGAAAATTACAATAGCTAAAGCTATTTTTACATACTCCTAAATTAGTGCTAGAATGATAATGTGAGTGTAAGGAGGTTCTTGTAATTTATGGCTTGAGTGAAGTTCTGAGTTTCAAACACACGCTTCTGCTTGCTTTGATTCTTGACTTTTTAATCATTGTCAATCATTGGATCCCTTGTCTTAGCCGTTAGATTAAAAATGTGATCACACGGATTGCCAGCGTGGCAATCCTTGTGTCAAAGACCTTGTGCTTCTTTTAGCTTGTTTTTAGTGTAAATTTCTCATCAAGGTGTGTTTCTTTTGAGTCCACCGTGTCATTCCTTGACCTAGATAACCAATCATGAGCCTCTTGTGACGTCTTTGATGCTGACAAGGAGCTTGGTACTAGCATCTTCTTGTGGCCATGTCAATTTGAGCTTGGGAGGGTTAATTGTATTTTAATTAAGTTAAAATGAGAAGGGTGAAATGGGGGAGACGATGAATAGTAAAACTATTTTTCCCGCCCCTCAATTTTATACATTTGTGTTTGAGTGAGGGTTATTGAGTGTTGACTTGGGCTTTTCATTTATAAAAGAATTGGGTCGGGTGAAGGGTTAATGGACTTGGTGAATTGGTAAAGGGTTTATAGATTAAGGCTAACGACCGTTAGTCTTTTATTAACAAAGGACTAACGGTGTTATGAATTTAAGGGCTTTTGGTGAAAATGGTTTAACATTAAGGGTTATTTGGGTATTTTGAAGGTTTTGTCTTTTTGTGGGTTGCCCATTGTTTTGACCAGGTTGACTTTGTAGAACTTTGCTAGAAATTCCAGCTCTTGTGCATCTATCCGTTCCCGTGTCGTTTGTGTTTGCCGTTGTTTTGGACTCGTTTTCTTGTGATTTTTGATATCGTACCTACACATCACAAATGATACAAACAACGCAAATATACAAGCATATATTTGCACAATTTAATCATTTAAGGGCCATTTTTGGTATAAAAAGGATATGTGATTTCTCACATATCAAAATTCCCCAAACTAAGTGATTGTCGTGTCCTCACGCAATGTTATATACCCTAAAAACAAATACCTCAAAACCTCCCCAAACTAAATCTTTGAAAAGTAGCAAAGACTTTTGTGGGGAGAGTTAAGAAATCACAAGCTTTAAAACACCCTATTTTCCTATTTTTCAAAACTTTTCTTTTTTTATTTTTTTATTTTCCTAATTTACAACTTACAACTTATTCATGTGTGACATAATATATTGCTTTCATTATTCATTGATAACTTTTAGGATCACGGAACAAAAAGCACAAAAAGTGTCCAAATGGATAAATTCATCGTCCCCGACTTTCACCACTCCAAGCCAAGCTTAAAAATAAGATCATTGTAAAATACAAGTTATGATGCTAACACTACTCATAAAAGCTAATTGTGTACTTACTTTTCCTCCCTTATTCCTAATTTCCTCTAAGGATTTTATTATTATTGGTGACAAATAAATTATGTCCTTATTAATAAAGTAAACCCGGTTTAGACTATTAATAGCTTGAAATCCTTTCCTAAAGAGACGATGTGGTGAGAATAAGGTCCACATTAAGGTTCTAATTTCGCATGATTTAGGGGTTATCCTTTTTATTTCATCCGCAACAACTCAACTACGAGTCCAGAGACGGAGGCTTTATTTAGATAACCCCGGAGTTGAAATTTGGCTTTATTATTATTATTATTGCAACATTATTAAACCTCGGTCCTTTAGAAGGCTGCAACATCGGTTGTGAGCCGGCAAGATGCATCAAACATATTTCGACCTCGGTAATTTCCTCGACCTTTTAGAAGGCTGCAACATCGGTTGTGAGCCGGCAAGATGCAGCAAACTTTTATCAGTCTTGGATTATTATTACTATGTGCCTTATTTAGAAGACTACCACATCGGTTGTGAGCCGGCAAGAGGTAGTAAACTTTTATCAGCCCATAGTTTTTATTATTATTATTATTACCTCCACCCTTTAAACGACTGTCACATCGGTATGCGAGCCGACCATGATCTAGAAGTCTTATTTCGGCCTCAGTTTATTTCATATTTATTATTATTATAGCCAAATTTCAAGTTCTGTGGTCTTTTAACAACTGTTACATCGGTATGCGAGCCGACCATGGTCCAGGAGTCTATTTCCCCACAACACTGACAAAACCTCAATGTGTACCTTACTTTCACCAGAAGGAATCTCTACGAAGTGATCTAAGCTAACAATTACAAAAACCAAAGAAACTTTATTTATTCAATAATTATATAACGTTTATTAAGCTAATGGGAGCAAAAAGCCACAATTAACCTTTATGAGCCTTAAAGAAATCCAACTATTCTATGTTTAGCATCAAAACTTATACTCTACTCTATCATCTCTTGTTCTTCACAATTTAAAATTTCTAAGAAAGAATGCTCGTGGATACTTTTAGCCTACGAATTAAGATCGGCACTTTAACTAGTTACATAGACTGGCAAAAAATTCAACTCTAATAAAATCGAACTTGCATATTTAAAATCAATTATGGAACTTGCATAGTCTTTCTGTCAAGCTAGACTTGCGTTTTATAGCTCCTTGTATAAAAGATTAGTAAAATCAAGCTATTTAAAGTTAAGGAGAAAACTAAGATATAAAATTGGTCGGGTCAAAATTTATTTTTCGTTCTCACCAACAGAAAGCCTACATTCGTGTCAACTATTTTTTTTCAACAACTTTTATTGATTTTTTTTATATGTTTATGAACAATAAACTAGATATTAAGACTTAAAAATTTAAATTTTTTGTAGGGAAAACGGGATTCGTGAGTAACAACGGGAAGGTAGGTTCAGATATATCGAAGATATACTACCCATACTAAAATTAAACATTGTCCTCAATGTTTCCTAGTCTAAGGCTCAAAACCCCATACTAGAACTCAAAAAGTCGAATGCATAATCTAAGCATGGAGAGAGTATCACAAAAATCTCAAGCCGTTTATCGAGTATGCTAAAAGATAAATGTTAGACAATTATCTAGGATATCGGATTTCCCAACTAATTACAAGACAAAGGCTGAAGCTCGAGTGGACTGGGGACAAAACACGAACACGAGAGTCTTCAGAAAATTTATGGGTCAATCCTACAAACAATCACAAGCACAAACAACAAGAATCGGAAGAGTACAAGCCTCCCACGAAGTGCTTTGTTTTTGGTAACCGAGTCACATAGCTTGACTCGATCTCCGAATTCATTCGTCCTGGTAGAAAGTTTAGAGATCTTGGACTACCTTGGGTGGTAAGTCCCCTCTGAAGTAATGCTGCAATCTTGGGGACCATTCAACTTTACAGTTTGGACCATCGGGTTGAGATAACTCGATGGTTCCATATGGAAAAACTTTGGTGATGGTGAAAGGTCCTGACCAACGAGTTTTAAGCTTTCCCGAGAATATCTTTAGACGAGAGTTGAAGAGTAAAACTCGATCACCAACATTGAAAATACGGTTTTTGATCTTAGAGTAGTGAAGCTTCTTCGTCCTCTCTTTATATATCAAAGAATTCTCGTAAGCTTGATCACGAAGCTCATTAAGTTCATTAAGTTAAAGCTTCTGGTGATCACCCGCGGTTTGAAGATCGAAATTAGCATGTTTTAAAGCCCAATATGCTTTATGCTCTAACTCGTTAGGTAAATGGCAAGACTTTTCGTACACTAACTTGTAAGGCGTACAACCAATCGGTGTCTTAAAAGCGGTACGAAAGGCCCATAAAGCGTCATCTAGTTTGTCGGACCACGAGGCACGGTTTTCTCCAACCGTCCTTTCTAGAATACGTTTCAAACCGCGATTGGACACCTCCACTTGACCGCACGTTTGAGGGTGATAAGCGGTAGCAAGACGACATTACTTTAGCAAATTGATCATTATAAAAATGGGTCCCACGGTAGCTTATAATAGCTCTAGGTGTTTCGAATCGGGCGAAAAGATATTTCAAAAACTTAACCACTACTCGAGCATCATTTGTGGGGAGCTCCTTCGCTTCCACCCACTTCGAAAAGATAGCAACGGCAGCGAGGATGTATGTATTCCTATGTGAAGACTCGGAAAAGAGTCCCATAAATCATTACCCTATATACATCGAAGATTTCTCAATCTTGAATAGCGTTTTGAGGCATCTCATACGTTGTGAAATTTTGTCTTGTCTTGACAAGTAGCTATGATTTGCTCACTAGTATGGGTATCTTGATATATGGTCGGCCAAAAGAAATCAGCATCAAATACTTTTCGAGCGGTGAGATTGGCACTATGATGCCCTCAGTGGGTCCTTCATGACAAGCTTTAAGGATATCATTAGCTTCTTGCCCATGCACCCACCTTCGAATGATTTGATCCGCATAAATACAAAAAAGATAAGGATCGTCCCTGAAATAATGTTTAACGTCCTTGAAAAACTTCTTCTTTTGTTGAGTTGTCATTCCTTTGATGATAAAATTCCCCGCATGGAAATTTGCATACCATGAGGTACTTCCACTAGATATTTTACCAAGAGTCTCTAAAGGAAAATTTTCATTTATGTCTTTATTTTCTAACACATCCTTATGAGGATTCTCAAGTCTAGATAAATGATCGGCCGCGAGGTTCTCACTTCCTTTTTTATCACGGATGGTGATATCAAATTCTTGTAGGAGGAGCACCCACCGGAGCAACCTCGGCTTGGCATCTTGTTTATTCATAAGGTACTTTAAAGCCGAGTGATCCGTATACACTATGCTTTTAGATAAGACAAGATATGGCCGAAACTTTTCAAAAGCATACACTACGGCAAGCATTTCTTTCTCCGTCGTAGTGTAATGAATTTGAGCTTCGGTCATCGTCTTACTAGCATAATGTATAGGCTGAAAATGCTTCGTCTTTCGTTGTCCTAAAACCGCACCAATCGCGAAATCGCTAGCATCACACATAAGTTCGAAAGGTAGGTTCCAATCTGGGACAACTAAGATCGAAGCTTCGGTAAGCTTCTTTTTAAGAGTCTCGAAAGCATCAATACAATCCTTAGAAAACACAAACGGTGTTTCCTTCTCAAGAAGATGAGTCATAGGTCTAGCTATTTTGGAAAAGTCTTGGATAAACGTCGGTTAAAAACTCCGCATGACTTAGGAAACTCCTAACTCCTTTACGGTTATGTCGGCGTGAGGGAGCATAGCGATAACATTCAAACTTTAGCACGATCGACCTTAATTCCTGTAATTTGAAAATTTTTTGCCTAAATAATTCCTTCTCTACACATAAGTGGCACTTCTCCTACTTAAGAAACTAAATTCGTGTCTTCACACCTTTTTTAGCCTCTTTTCTAAATTTGGAGAGGCTACGATTCAAAATATCCCCAAAAACCCGAGGACAACATCATAAACACTTCATAGTATTTTTCGATCTATCATGGATATGGCCATCATACACCGTTGGTGTTCCAGGGGGAGCCATTACGACAAGCCAAAATGCATGCGTTTCGGTACGCGAAAGTTCCATACGGGCATGTGAAAGTAGTTTTCTCTTGGTCTTGGGATCTATCGGTATTTGAAAATACCCCGAAAATCCATCTAGAAAACAATAAAACTCATTTCCAGCTAATCTTTCTAACATTTGATCCATAAACGGCAATGGAAAATGATCTTTTCGAGTCGCTTCATTTAATTTCCTATAGTCGATACAAACTCTCCACCTGGTAACTAAACATGTCAAAATTAATTCATTCTCTACATTAGCAACAACGGTTATTCCACCTATATTTGGAACACAATGCACTGGACTAACCCGTGGGCTGTCGGAGATCGGGTAAATAATTTCGGCATCAAGAAGTTTTAGGACCTCCTTTTTTATTACCTCGTGAATTTTTGGGTTAACCCATCTTTGACTTTGAACCGTGGGTTTGTAATCATCCTCCATCAAGATTTTGTGTGTACAAAAACGAGGGTCGATACCCTTGATGTCGGTGATTTTCCAAGCAATGGCCCGTTTATGTGATTTAAGCACTTTTAAGAGAGCTTCCTTTTCATCATCTTTTAAACCTTTTGCAATAATCACGGGTAACTTGTCATTTTCTTCTAAGTAAGTATATTCCAAGTGTGATGGTAAGTCTTTTAACTCTAATTCTGAAGGCTCTTCAATTGAAGGTTTTGCCTTGGTGACTTCCTTAAGGTCTTCATTCTTCTTTGGAGGGAGAGTCGGAGATGGGTCTTCATTTAAAAATTACTCAAGGTAAAGTATATCTCCCTCCATGTCGTAGAAATCATCATCTAAATTCGTAAACTCATCCGGAGTTTGTAAGAAAGTCTCCATTTCTTCCAAAATAAAATATCCTCCTTCAAAAGGATGGGAACGAAGAGCAGTAGAGAAAGAATCCGGTTTGTAGACCGATAGTGGGATTGCCACCCGAGGAATTTATTCAAAAAACCAAGGACTTCTATGAGAAAAAATTCCTCACTAGCTACATCAATAATGTCAATTTTCGTTTATCGACGAATCATCATATGTCGGGAGTATACGCGTAGTATGATTGAGATTAAAAAGTGAAGCTTCGTTGTCATCTCGATAGGTTTTTTTTCTCCATATCATCATATTAAAAGCACGACCGGTCCTCAAAAAGGATCTCCCAAGTATGAGAGGTACTCGAGGATCGGCTTCAAAATCAACAACAACAAAATCGGTAGGAAAATGAAATTTCCTAACTTTAACAAAAACGTCTTCGGTGAGTCCTTTAAGATGAGTTATGGATCGATCTGCTAACTCAAGAGTCATCCGAGTTGGTGTAAGTTCGGGTAAAGATAACTTTTTCTAAAAGGAAAGGGGCATAAGATTTATGCTCGCGCCAAGATCGGCCAAGGCGTGACATACATCCATTCCCGGGAAATTACATGGAATAAGAAATTTGTCGGGATCTCCAAGCTTTTTGGGAAGCTTTTTGAGGATCATCGCCGAGCAATTCTAGTTCAACGGTATCTTAGCTAATTCAAGTAACTTTTCCTTATTCATGAGCAAACTCTTAATCGTAGGAGCAAATCTTGGCATCAAAAGTAAAGCATCCGCGAAACTAATGTCGAAGCGCAAATCTTGAAAGATTTGGAAGATCTTCTCCATTTGATTCGAAGCTTTGTCACGAGACTTTTGATCATCACGTCGTGAAGGATATGGAATATTTGGTTTAGGTAAACTCTTCAGAACATCGGATTCCAGAATGGAAGTAGTTTTAGGCAAAGTCTTCGGAACATCGGGTTCTGGAGTTAAAATGGGGATAACCGGAGGTGGGACTTGAGCGGTACTTCCTTGGAAATTTGTTTGCTCTTTATCCGTTGTCTCCTTGGTTTCTCGTTCTACTACCTTTTTGGGAGAAGGATTAGTAGGAATCGAGGGTCCCTCGTAAGCAACACCACTTTGAGTAGTGA